>JAJIBD010008489.1:0-74044 GCA_021461705.1 Cryptotis parvus | reverse complement strand
AAACGCCCTACCCACTGGACTATCGCTCCGGCCCCTCAGGAATCACTCTTGACTTGGGGACCATATGTGGTTTTGGGGATTGAACCCAGATTGCCCAAGTGCAAGGCAGGTTCCTTAGCTGCAGTACTGAATCTCGACCCCCTTTAATATTTTTATTATGACCTTTAGATTTTCTTATAGCTTCTCTTTTTCTGAGGGGTCTGGCTTCTCTGGGTGTTTCTCCAAAGAGTTAAATACTTGCATCATAAAGGGGTGTGATCTTCATGCCTTGTAGTTTTATTCTTTAATTTCTTTTTTGGGGGAAGTTTGGTTTGGTTATACCTAGTGATGCTCAGGGGTGGTGCTTGGGGATCATACAGAATGCTGGGCATCAAACCTGGGTTGACTGTGTAAGACAAGGGCCTTACTCTTGCTACTATCTACTATGTCTTTGGTCCCATTTTAGTTTTGGTAAGTGTTGTAGTTTTTTTTCCCCTTTTTGTTATTGATATACACGATTCTCTGTTTTGTTAGGAAAGAATGATATTTAAGATATATACGTATTTTGGGAATCATAGTGACAGTACAGGGGTTAAAACACTTGCTTTAACAAGTGGCCCCACCCTCCTTAGATCCATGGCTACCACATATGATCTGCTGAGCACTGTCAGGAATGATCCCTGCTTACAGTAAGCCAGTATTAAGCCTAGAACCAGTATGTATATATTTAAAATTTATGATGACCTCTTAATTTTTTGCTTTCAGTTTGCTGTCTTTGGTGAAAGAAACTTTTTTTTTTTTGCTTTTTTGGGTCACACCCGGCGATGCTCATGGGTTACTCCTGGCTCTGTACTCAGGAATTACTCCTGTTGGTGCTCGGAGGACCATATGGGATGCTGGGGATCGAACCCGGACTGGCATGGGCCTGCTGCATGCAAGGCAAACACCCTACCCGCTGGGCTATCGCTCCAGCCCCCAGTGAAAGAAACTTTTGATCATTTAAATTTTACCTTTTTGGCAGGTTTAAACAAAAAAAAAAATTTTTTTTTCCATTTTGGATCACACCTGGAGTTGCTCAGGGGTTACCTCCTGGCCCTGCACTCAGGAATTACTCCTGGCGGTGCTTGGAGGACTATATGGGATGGTGAGGATATAACCCGGGTCGGCTGCGTGAAAGGCAAACACCCTACTTGCTGTACTACCACTCTGGCTTCTTAAAAAATATTTTTTTTAATGTTTGAAACCATTAAAACTCAGATTTACTAAGTTTACAGTCATTTTAGATATTCAGTGTTCCAACATCAATCTTACCACCAGTGTCAACTTCCCCTCCACCAGTGTGACCTTCCGCCTCCACCAATGTACCTAGTCTCCTCCCTGCTTACTCCTGTAGCAGGCACAAATTAATTTGTATTGCTTGCTACAACATATATCTCACAATAGTGTTACTTAAATCCTCCGAGGATTTATTGAGCAACATGTTAGTTACTGAGATGAGCTTTTTTTTTTTTTTTTTTTTTGGGTCACACCTGGCGGCTATGCTTAAGGGGTTACTCCTGGCTCTGCACTTAGGAGCACTTAGGTAGGAGTTACTCCTGGCGGTGCTTGGGGAGCCATATAGGATGCAGAGAATTGAACTTGGGTCGGCCGCATGCAAGGCAAATGTCCTACCCACTGGACTAGAGCGTTCTATGCTGTTGTTTTTGCTCATTGAACTTAAAGGGTTTCTATGCAAATTTCCCATCTAATTTGTTGAACTCCTACTAAGCTTTCAGTACTGTGAAATTTTGAGGAGGTGACCAGTGGGCCTCCTATGTGGCTACTTGCTCCAAGAGCCATGAAACTGGTATGATTAAGCCCAATGGTATCTCAGCTGGGATGTTTATATTCAAGAGAAATTTGGTGTGGGTGGATTGCTGCGCCTTACAAAGGGGTGGGAAATAAGTCTGCTGCATCCAGACAAGACTAGAGATCTGGGCTTGGAGACCTGGCCTACGTGGGTTGCCTCAGCTGCAGCGCCCTTCCTTTGTACTGTTCCTGATTTTCCTTGGGTATAGGTATAGCAATTTGGGGTCTGGGGAGATAGTACACTAGGTAAGATACTTGCTTTGCAAGGAGCCGGCTTGGGTTAATCCCTGGTATTTCATGTTTTTTTTTCTTTTTGTGTCACACCCAGCAATGCTCAGGGGTTACTCCTGGCTCTGCACTCAGGAATTACTCCTGGCGGTGCTCGGGGGACCATATGGGATGCCGGGAAATTGAACCTGGGTCGGCCACGTGCAAGGCAAATACCCTTCCTGCTGTGCTATCCCTCCGGCCCAATCAGTCCGTGGTATCTCATATTGTCCCGTAAGTACCACCGTAACTGATCCCTGAGCAACAAGGCAGGAATAAGTGTGGAGCATTTCTAGGTGTGGCTCCAGAACAAAACTGAATAAAGAGTAGCAACAAAAAAAATAAGCTATAGTGTTTCATGGCTCTTGAGGGAGTGGGATGAATATCTAGAGTAGTGCAGAGGAGGCTGGAGAGATAAAGTACGGCAGGTTGGGTGTTTGCCTTGTGTCTGACCGACCCAGGTCCCAAACTCCTGCACCACATATGTTCCCCTGAGCATTACCAGGAATGCTTCCTGAGCACAGAGCCACAGAGTAATTCCTGAGCATTCCTGTTGCCCCCAGCATACAAACAAAAGTATGATAAAAGAATATGGAAATGGGGGCTGGAGGCGATAGCCCAGCCGGTAGGGCCTTTGTCTTGCATACGGCCGACCTGGGTTCCATCTCTGGCATCCCATATGGTCCCCTGAGCACCGCCAGGGAGTAATTCCTGAGTGCAGAGCCAGGAGTAACCCCTGAGTGCAGAGCCAGGAGTAACCCCTGAGCATTGTGAGGTGTGACCCAAAAAGCGAAGAAAAAAAAAAGGAAATAATACTTAGATTCATCTTTTTCTTTTTTTTCAGTTTGAGCAGAAAGCTGGTGCAGTGTTTGATGAAATTGTAGAGAACTGTAAGTACCATTTAAAAAGAAAATTGCCGTGTTTTTCACTGATAATAAAGAATCTAATTTATAACATAATGTTTAAATAGGGACTGATCAATGACCTGGTCCAGTTTGACTTACTTTAGATCTTGCTACATTTTGTTGACATTTTCTGCAAGTTAATCTAAACTGCAATAATTTCTTAAAACATTTTTTTGTTTTGTTATATTGAAATATAGCATAACTTGTGTTTGTGTGAATCTTATTGAAGTTTGTACTTGTCCAGTTCATTCAGATTTTATTTATAGGATCTCTTAACTTTATTTTTGTTTACTAACAATTATAAAAGTAATACATTCTGTTTTATAATACAGAAGCGAATAAAGTAGGAAATAAAAAACTTTGCCTTTATCATTCTCCAATGATACCCAGTTTTAAAATTTCCTGTATCTTTCCAGACTTTTCTACGAATAACATATCTACATATGGTGGTAGTGATCTATGCATGTGTGAAGAGGAGTGTTACACTTGTTTTTTTCACTCAGCTGCGTGTAACTTTCTGTAGATATTGAACTATTATATCCCTTTTAATGACTACTCTTTATTTTATTGGATGGTTTTACTATAAGTTAAACAGCTTGTTTTATATATGTATAAATTATTTTTTAACTCTTAATTGTGCTGAGCATTATTGAGTGTATATTTGTATGCATATTTTTGATGGGTTGTTAAAGTGTTTGTCAGAAATTAATAATAGAATTTGTGGTTCATCAAGGATGTTTGTGTTTGTTTATCGAAGATGTATTTTGTCATCTAGAATTCCTGAGTAAAGGGGTATATGTATTTGTTTTTGTATTTTAACTTGGAGCTACTAGTAGCACCTTTCTTTTGGAATTAGAATATTAATGAGAGTAATAATTGTATTGAGAGGTTGTTGTAAGCAATAAAAATTGCTCATCTATAAGAAACCTTTAGAAGGTGGCTCAACAGTAAAGTTCATGCCTTGTATAAATTACACCTGAGTTTCATCCCTGGCACCACAACAAAAACTATCTCAAGAAATCCTACAAGTATTTTTGGGATATTTCCGTAGTTTTCTGGAGAAAGAATAAATTTGCATCAAGTATACTGTTTACAGAAAGCACCTTAAATTTCATTTTTCTAGAAAAATTTTGTTTGGGTCATCTTTTTTAAAAACTTCATTTAAACACCGTGATTTACAAAGTTGTTCACATTACAGTTGTTTCAGGTGTTTAGTATTCCAACACCAGTTCCACCACCAAAGTGCACTTGGCGCTTGACGCCACCAAGAACCTAACTTCTCACTTCTCCTTAAGCCTGCCTCCCTTAGCAGGCACTAATTAATTGACTTTATATTGCTTATTATAACATATTTCGTAATGGTGCTGCTAAAGTCATGACCTTTTTACTGAGCCGACGTGCGAAAGTGGCCATCTGTTTCATTGCTTTCACTTGTGTGCCTCTATTCAATTTTTTTAACAAAATTCATGTTAATTTCATACATTCAATATTCAACCCCAATTCCACCACCATTGCAACTTCCCACCATCATTATTTCCAATTTCCCCCACCATTGCTTTATTGATTGCTTTTTTGTGTCACACCCGCAATGCTCAGGGGTTTCTCCTGGCTCTGCACTCAGGAATTACTCCTGGCGGTGCTGGGGGACCATATGGGATGCCGGGGATCGAACCGGGCAGGCATGGGACAGCCGTGGTGCAAGGCAAGCGCCTACCCGCTGGACTATTGCTCCGGCTCCCCACCATTGCTTTATAACAGACCCTAAATAATTTATTTTATATTACTTGTTATAGTTAATTTGCTAAAGTGATCAAGAAATATTTTGCTAGAAGAAACTTAATGAAGATTGTTCAGTCTTGCAATGGAGTCATTGATCCATTAAGCCCCTTGTATAAGAAATTACTGATATGTTGTTACTGGCTAGGCATTGTGAGTATATATTGTGTTATTGGTTGCCTTATGCTTTACATCCATTAAATGTATTGTGCTTCTCGGTATATGCTAGTGTTTGACAAAGATCGCTCCAGGAATTCCACAGTCTGTAATTGGGTAATAAAGTTGGAGTTAAACTTAAATTTTTAACTGAGTGGTGATTTTGGGGCCTGGGTGCTACTGCCAGGGCCTTCTGAAGGACAGGGAGATGGGGAGATGGAGCTGCTGCTCCCTAACTCCGTGAAAGTTTGGAGATTTCAGAATACACATATTTTTTGGGTCATCTTTTATCTTGTGTTTATCTTTGAGCCAGTGATGGTTGGTCAGGCAGAACAAGCAAGCATAGCTGCTGCAGATGTCCTTCAGCCACAGCTTTCCGGCTTCATCAAGTCATTTTTTCTTTTCTTACTCTCTTTTGTACTATTATGTACCTTTGGTCAAGAATATATATACTGGTAATAGAAATAATGAAATAACTTTTCAATGAAGTGTTTAATCTGATGCTTTATTTGTGAAAGATTGTGCAGTAACCACAACCTTAATGTTGTAACTGGAATGGTAAAGCGTACCTAGTTTTTTGTTCTTGCGACCCTTTACCAAAAAGTGAGCTTTAAATTTCTGTTTTCTCATTCTTCTCTTCAAATATTTAAGATTGACTATTTACAAGAAGGTGATTTTAGAACAGATGTCAAATACCAGTTGTGTGTGTAACAGAGTACTCTTCTTTCCCTTTCTTTAAACTTATCATTGAGTGACAGTTGGAGGCTCTGGAGGTGGAGAAGTAGACTAAAAGAGCAGACTGACTTTATTCTTGAAGTCAGGAACCTTACATCTAACCAGGAGACATAAGGGCGGACTGATTCTAACTAATATTTTTAGGAAATTTTCTATCCCTTAAATGAACTTGGCCTTTAGAGGCTTGCCATTTTCTTTCTCTTTTTTTTTTTTTTTATCACACCTGGCAATGCTCAGGGGTTACTCCTGGCTCTTTGTTCAGGAATTACTCCTGGTGGAACTAGAGCTCGGGGACCTGGGGAACTTGGGAGGGGGGCGTATGGGATGCAGGAATCTAACCCAGGTTGGCAGTATGCAAGGCAAAAGCCCTAGCCACTGTGCTATGGCTCCAGCCCTGAGGCTTGCCATTTTCAAGTCATGCAAATAAAGGAGGTTCACTGTCTCAGGCAGAGAAATGCGAGCAATAATTGTGTTGAGAGGTTGCACACATTACATACCCCACTGGGGTACGGGACTTTAAATGTTTGTTTTGTAAATGAAATTCCTTTCCCTTCAGGTTTAACCTTTCTGACAGTTTAAGCAAATGTGTGCTGTTCTGTGGCTTATATATAAACTGTTAAAACCTCATCTCATCTGTGAGAAATTTTGGGAAATTTAACTTGAAGGTAAATTGACTTTCTTTTTTTTTTTTTTTTTTTTTTTTTTGGGTTTTTTCTTCAGTTTTATTAAGATATAATTAACATACATCTTTATTTAATTTTAAGGTGAACAAGCACGATAGTTGCACTTACATATATTATGAAATGATTGCCACAATAATTTAACACCCATAATCTCTAAATTGACTTTCTTGATATATAGTGATGTAAATGAAAAGGGTTTAAAAGAAACATTAGCTAATATTCTATGCAAATGAAAGAAAAAGTAGGGTTCATCCTACTTTTCCCACACTTATAGGCAAGTTTCATAACTCATTTCAACTTGTAGTTCATCTTTTTAAAATTGATTATTATTATTATCATTTATTTGCTTTTTTGGTGTCACACCCAGCAATGCTCAGGGGTTACTCCTGGATCTTCGCTCAGGAATTACTCCTGGCGGTGCTCAGAGGGACCATGTGGGATGCCAGGGATCGAACCCAGGTTGGCTGCATGCAAGGCAAACGCCCTTACTATACTATACTATCTACATACAACTATACTATCACTCTGGCCCTATTATTTATTTTTAATCCAAAGTACTTTATTCATAGTCATCACAAAAATTTGATTTTCCCCCCCAAATATTATACTGCCATAAGACACACAATTACAAAGCTGTTCATGATAGGGTTTCATTCACATGGTGTTTCAGCAGCCACCCCTCCACACCCTTCCCAACACCAATGTCCCCAGATTCCCACTCCCTAGCCTGCCTCTGTGGCAGGTACTCTTCTCTCTCTCGTTCTCGTGCTCTCGCTCTCTTTCTCTTGCTTTCTCCTTTCAGACTGTTGCTTGCAATATATAACATTTAGGGGTTGTGATGTATATCCCTTTGCTTTCGTTCAGTGCTCTGTTTTAGTTTAGCGTGCCATTTTCAACAATTATTAGAACACTGGTTCCTTCTGTCTTACTAACCTCTGATCTATCTTCACATACTTGTGGTAGATTCCAACTTTTGACAAGTCTTCCTGATCCCTGTAGCCTCATACTATTTTTTTATATCCCACAAATGAATCCTTTTCTTACTAATTTCACTCAGCATGATACTATTCATGACCATCCATTTATAGGCAAATTTCATAGTTTTGTTTTTCCTAATAGCTGAATAGTATTCCATTGTGTAGATATTCCATAGTTTCTTTATCCAATCATCTGTTATCTGACCCTCAGGTTGTTTCAATAGGCACTCATATTCTTTTTTTAAAATTTTTTTTATTTTATTTTTCCCCCCAATTTTATTACGCCACTTTTAGACATACGGTTACAAGATGCTCATGTCGGGTTTTGGTTCTACAGTGTTCCAACACCCATCCCTCCCCCGAACCCATCTCCCATCATCAATGTTCCCACCTCCCTCCCCCTCCCACACCTTAACTACTTGGCGGGTTTCTGCATGTCTTTTCTATTTCTCCCTCCGCCCTAACTTTCCTACACATCGTAGAATGCAGTACATTAAAGGACATAACTGTTTCCACTAGTTTGGTGGACCGCGTCCGCTTGCGGACGTGCGACTTAGCAAAAGCACTCATATTCTGATTGTTTTGAATAGTCCTACCATGAACATAGAAGTGCAGATGGTGTTTCTGCTGTGTTTTTGGGCCCCCAGGGTATATTCCCAGGAGTGGTATTGCTGCATCAAATGGGAACTCAATTTTTAGTTTTTGGAGGAATCTCCATATTGTTTTCCAAAAAAGACTGTAGTCTCTGTGGTGTGAGATGATACCTTATTGTTGTTTTGATTTGTGTCTTCCTGATGATTAGTGAAGAGCATTTTTTCATATGCCTTTTGACCATTTGAATTTCCTCTTTGAGGAAGTTCCTGTTCATTTCTTCTTCCCATTTTTGATGGGGTTGGCTATTGTTTTCTTGTAAAGTTCTACCAATGCCTTATATATCTTGGATATTAACCTTTATCAGGTGGGAATTGATAAATATTCTTCCCCATTTCGTGGGCTGTCTTTGTATCTATTCACTGTTTCTTTTGAGGTACAGAGGCTTTTTAGTTTCATGTAGTCCCATATGTTTATCTTTGCTTCCATTTGCTTTGTAAGTGGATTTTCGTCTTTGAAGATGCCGTTAGCTTCAATGTCGTGGAGGATTTTGCTTACTGGTTCATTTTTTGTCAGTAGATGGGCACTCTAAACTTTGTAGGTCAGGTGGTTATAAACAGTGATGTTGAATTGTTCTAAATTATATATCTTTACCATATCTCCCCAGTACTACTAGTTTTAAATAGATTTTTATTTAATGTAGTCACATGAGTGGTTCCTTAAACCAAGAACCTTATTTTTTAAATGCACTAAGATAATTGTCTGTTACTCATCAGTGGTTAACTTTCACTGATAAGAAATCTACATAGAACATAGATTTAATAACTTACAGAGAAAAGTGTATTTCTGATTTCTTCATAAATACCGATTTGAATGAAAAGTATCTTATTTGAAGTATACCAGTTCTGAAAAATGTTATGAATTATCTTTCAATGCCCTAATAGTATTAACTAGATGAGATAAACTATGTATGTATAATGGATATTATATAAAGTTTTTTATGTAGAATCTTAGATGATAATGATTTTTTAGATTATTACAGATTTGGGGATCTGGGTTTTTGCTTACTTTTGGGCCATTCTTGGAGGTGCTCAGGGCTACTCCTGTCTCTATGCTCAGGAGACTATGGGATGCTGGGGATCAAACTGGGTATGGTCTTTTTTTTTGCTTTTTTGGGTCACACCCGGCAATGCTCAGGGGTTTCTCCTGGCTCTGCACTCAGAAATTATTCCTGGTGGTGCTCGGGAGACCATAGTGTGCAAGGCAAATGCCCTACCCGCTGGACTATTGCTTCGGCCCGGGTATGGTCTTATACAAGGCAAATGCTTTACTTTCTTTGCTATCTCTCTGGCCTGGACCTCTGCCTTTATTTATTTATCTATTTATTTAATTTACTTTTTGTGTTGCACCTGGTGATGCCCTGGTGTTACTTCTGTCTCTGCACTCAGGAATTATTCCTGGTGGTGCTGGGGGGAACATAATGGGATGCTGGGGATAGAACCAGGGTTGGCTCTGTGATAGGCAAATGCCCTACCCGCTGTACTATTGCTCTGGTCCATCTTCTGCCTTTTGTATCATCGCTTTAGCACTTGGTTTCCATCCCCTGAGCTCTAAGGTGCCGGCTGTATTTTTAGTCTTTGGTGGGGCAGAGAGGGAGGGAAAAAAATCCATAGAACTAGAGAGAATTTTGTAGAAATTCTGCCTGTGTTCTACCTATGTTCTCCTTGGACATCTTGACTTCAAAGAATTTGAGAATTGTCCTTTAGCTAAGTGCATTGTTCTGAACAGTATATTCAGTTTTGTCTTAGAAAAAAAGGGAAAATTGTTAACAGATTTGCAGACTCTTAATAGCCTTGCAGCCAAAGATATTATGACTTTCTATTTCATTAAGGAGAAAACTGGGGTTTCAAGATATCATCATTTAGTTTAAGAGGTAGAATCCATACTTGATGGAGGGTTACCTAACTCCAAAGGTTTTTTTTGTAAATTTTGTGTTCCATATTTCTGCACTGCCCATGACTCACAGGAATCATAAGGTTTTAAAATAAAAATGAATGCTTATTTTTTAAAAAATATTCATATCTGTCTGCCTGTCTGTCTAATCTATGTACCTACCTACCTGCCTATTATCTATCATCGATTGATCGATCGATCGATCGCATTTTTAGGTCACACCCATGCTGCTCAGGGGTTAACTCCTGGCTCTGCATTAAGGAATTACTCCTGTCGGTTGTTGGGGATGAGGATCCAGCCCAGGTTGGCTGCATGCAAGGCAAGCGCCCTACCTGCTGTGCTATTTCTCTGGCCCCATAAGCGTAAAATCTTTAAATTAAACATCAGCAAATCAAACTTTATAAACTAAAGGCAGTATTTATTTATGAAATTATTAGCCATGTTTGTGCTTTAAAATAAAATGATACTTTTCAGCTATAGGTAAATAGCTAAATGTAGGGGCTGGAGCCATAATACAGGGGATATGGCATTTGCTTTGCACATGACTAACCTGGGTTTATTCCCTGACATCTCAATCCAATATGGTCCCCTGAGTACCGCCAGGAATAATTTCTAAGTGCAAAGCCAGGAGTAAACCCTGGGCCATGTGTGACCTAAAAAAGCAAAAACAAAACAAAACAAACAAACAAACAAAAAAACAATTATTGAATGGGCTCACAGACCTCATACCACTTGGAATACCTTCCCCCCAAAGAAATACTGATTGTAATGCAGCAGTCTTTGTTAGCAAGTTGTCTGTCACGTAAATTGCCAATTGAATCAGTTTTGCAATTTAGTTTATTAAGTTTATTAAGTAATCACAATGGTGTAGAATAATCTCTTTGCTTAATTTTTATACTAAAGACTTGCTTGTGAAGAGTCTGGAAACAGCCCAACTGAAAGTGAATCTTATTACAAGTATGTAGTGGACCTACTGCAGTAAACCAGAAAAATAAATTTGACAATAGACCTACTGCAAGAAACCAAAGAAATATTTGACGATTTTTATGATCTTCAAATAAGGAAAAGTATTGACTTGTATCTTACAAAACTTAATTGCAAAAATTAAAAAGTCCTATGCAATAGGGAAATAATCTTGTGAAATATTCTGTTATTAAAATGTCAGAAATGGTTCATAGGAAATGTTTGGAGATGAAATTTCCAGAATTCCTTTATTAAGTGATCCAAGTTCCCAAAAGAATTTCTGAAATTACTGATGACTAGTTCTAGCAATAATGGCCACACAAAGTTTGTGATACAATTGGATGAAACAACTGATATTTGTAATATGGCAAGTTGTTTTATATAAGATAGACTTTGTGAAGAGTTACACATGAAGATGTATGTGAAGATTTAAGATATATGGGAAGACGGAATGATATACATGAAGACTTAGTTTCATTAAAAGGTGGGTGTTTGCTTTCAAATTTAGCAAATACATTGACTCTGACTATAAAATGAGCTTGTGGGGCCGGAGTGATAGTCTAGCAGGTAGGGCGTTTGCCTTTGCACGCGGCCGGCCCATGCCGCCCCTGGTTCGATCCCTGGCATCCCATATGGTCCCCGAGCATCGCCAGGAGTAATTCCTGAGTGTAGAGCCAGGAGAAACCCCTGAGCATCGCCGGGTGTAACCCAAAAAAAACAAAACAAAAAAAAAAACAAAAAAAAAACCAGACAACAATAAAATGAGGTTGTTAGATTGGTTTGTGTGTGTTTGTGGGGCAGGGAGCACAAACACAGTTCTTGGGAAGTAATAAAATCACGATTTTGGGCGCGTGCCCGGTGGGTGCCCGCCCCGGCCTGTGCCGCCGGGTTCCCCGGCATCCCATAGGTCCCCTGGCACCCAGGAGTAATTCCTGAGCAGAGCCAGGAGTAGCCCCTGGCTCGGGTGTGCCCAAAAGCAAAAAAAATAATAATAAACACGATTTTAAAGAAGTTGCTGTCATTAGCCCCAAAGTGTCCAGAAAGCATTGTGGCTGGACCACTGTTTCGTATCCCACTAACACCACCTGGTTTTAGTGCTGGACCTTGGAGAAATCTGGACCCTAGAAGAGAGGCGAAACTTCAGCAAAAATGAAAGACTGTGATATGGACATGAAAGAACACCACCAAAATAAGTTCAGAGTTCTTCCAGTATACTGATTAATTCTCATATTTACAGAAAACTTCAGACCAGGACAATTGGAAGAATATCCATCTAGGGACAGAGTGATAATACAGAGGCTAAACATAGTAGAATAGGGAAAACTTAGCTGGTGGGTAAAATAGCCTTTCAAAGTTAAATTTTCTTTTTGTGGGGTCCAGAGTGGTATTACAACGGTAAGGTGTTTGCCTTACATGCAGCCAAGCCAGGTTCAATCCCTGGCATCCCATGCAGTCACCGGGAGTAATTCCTGGGTGCAGAGCCAGAAGTAAGCACAGCCTGAGCACTGCTGGGTGTGACCCCAAAACAAAAAACAAACAAAAAGATAAACTATGTTTTTTTTTTCCCCTGGGGTCACGCCCAGCAATGCTCAGAGGTTTCTCCTGGCTCTGCACTCAGGAATTACTCCTGGCCGTGCTCGGGGACCATATGGGATGCCAGGGATCGAACCCGGGCATGGGCTGGCCGTGCAAGGCAAACGCCCTACCCGCTGGGCTATCACTCTGGCCCCAAGATAAACTATGTTTTTGCTTCTTGGCCTCTCAAGTGACAGTCACTTTTCACCTGAGAATTACCCTTGGGTGACGTAGTTTTGCTGCTTTACTTTCCTACCTCTGGAACTTATTGTCTCAAAATTCATTAAGTTATTTTGTCCAGTTACTCCATAGAACCAGTTTCTTAGTCCTGAGAATATATCAGTCCATGTAAGGAGTTGTATCTAAATCCTTGACAAAAAGTTAAAATTTAAGTAAAGTAGGAATCCAAGTAGAGCGCCAAGAAGTGCAGGTTCTCCATCTCAGTTAAGCATCTTTACATGACAGGTATTCCTGTGTTTGAAGCGTCTCTGATGTCCTCAGACAGTCAGAAGTACAGCACAGTCTCTGTGGTCATCTCTGCTGTCTTCAAGTTCTCCCTTTCTGAGTAAGCTGCATGGTTTTTAGGATAGAGCTGTCTAAATTACTATCAGTGTTAAGTCAGCTAGAAAACTCTTTTTTCTTTTGGGTCACACCTGACTATGCTCAGGGGTTACTCCTGGCTCTGCACTCAGGAATTACTCCTGGCGGTGCTCGGGGACCATATGGGATGCCGGAGATTGAACCCGTGTGCAAGGCAAATGCCCTACCTGTTGTGTTTCCGCTCCGGCCCCAAGTCAGCTAGAAAAACTCTTGAAATGCTATCAGAAAAATCTCAGATTGATATCAAATATATTCAGCATTCATTCCAGTTGACAGCTAATAGCCAAAAAAAGTTATGAAGAACAGAATCTGCTTTCCACCAAAAGTCATGTCGAAACACATTTTTCTCTTCATCTTAACTGCTGATCTGTTAAATACAGTAACAGATGAAGTTTACATTTAATCAACGTGGCAGGTCATTTTGCCATATGCACAGTGATAGGTATGCAGATTCCTTTTCTGGTCTAAGGAGTAAACAAATTAGAGCAAGATGGCTTCTCCCACAGAACATTTTGCCCTATTTTCTGGGCTGCAGGCCTCAGGCCAGTCTGTTTCAATTTGTTTAGCTCCAGAGTATTTTATTTTATTTTATTTTTGAGGATGGGCACACTGGCAGTGCTCAGGTTCTCTTCCTACTCTGCATTCAGAGTGGTCCCCACTCCCGGGGGGGGGGGGGATTCCTTATGGGTGCCTAGAATCCAGGATTGAACCTGGGTCAGCTG
This sequence comes from Cryptotis parvus, assembly GCA_021461705.1. NCBI lineage: Eukaryota > Metazoa > Chordata > Mammalia > Eulipotyphla > Soricidae > Cryptotis > Cryptotis parvus. The sequence goes on along the minus strand of JAJIBD010008489.1, from coordinate 60,314 downwards.
CATGCAAGGCAAGTACCCTACCCTCTCTACTATTGCGTTGGACCCATAATTCCAGAATTATTTGGAGGTGGCCAGGGCGTATCTTTTAAGTCTTAAACTTCGATGTCGTAGCCAGCATGGCATAGCTACCTGCTCATGATCCTTCAAGGCTGGTGGTGGAACCCATTCGTCTGGCTATTAAGGAGCAATACAAAGTTTTATGGCAGTTGAGGGAATAATGAGGGTCTAATTTCAGCTAATATAATAGATGCCCAAGTGTTCTCTTTCTGTCTCCCACCAGCATTAGCCCTACTCCCAACTGGTGTTATTTGGGACCATCTATCATGCTGGGGGTAGAATCAGAGTCAGCTGATTGCAAGGCAAGCACTTTAACCCCTGTACTAATCTTTGATCCCTACTCAGGGTTTTTTTTTTTTTTTTTTTTTTGCTTTTGGTCACCCGCATGCTCAGGGGTTCCTGGCTCTGCACCAGATCACTCGGGTGGGGCGGGGGGGGTCGCGGCCAGGCCGCTGGGGCCTCCCTGGGCTTCGCGCCAAAGAATTTTTTTTTTTTTTTTTTTGGGTCACGCGGTCAGGGGTTCCGGCTCTCCTCGGTCACTCCTGGCCGGCTCAGGGGAAGGGACGACGGGCGGCAAGCCGGGCCGCCGGCCGTTTTATAAGAAAACATTATCAAGAGTCACTTGAGCACTTGTATTTGGGGTAAGTTACTCTATCCTTCAGGTTTCACAGATTCCAAGGGGCTTCATGCTAGTTGACTGGAACTTTATAAATTACATAAAACTTTTAATAGGGCCAGAGCGATAGCCCAGATAGAGTGTTTGCCTTGCATGCGGCCGGCCCATGCCGGCTCGGGTTCGATCCCGGCATCCCATATGGTCTCCCCGAACACCACCAGGAGTAATTCCTGAGTGCAGAGCCAGGAGAAACCCCTGAGCGTTGCTGGGTGTGACCCAATAAAAGCAAAATAATAATAATAATAATAATAGTGCTTGATCCATGTCCTTAAAAAATGCTGTGTGTATTTTATAGGGACTGCATTGAATCATATAAAATGTTGAGTAAGATTGTCATTTTGATGTTATTAATCTGTCCAATTCATAAACAGGAGATATGTTTTTATTTCCTTTTGCTCTCTGTTTTCCTTTTTAGCTTTTTTTGGGTCACACCTAGCTATGCTCAGGGGTTACTCCTGGCTCTGGAATTAATCCTGGCAGTACTTGGGGGACCATACGGTATGCTGGAGATTGAACCCACATCAGTAAGTGCAAGGCCCAACCTGCTGTACTATCATTTCGGCCCCCTTCTTATTTCTTTTAGTAGTGTTTTATAGTTTTCTTTGATGTATGTCTTTCACCTCTTTATTTATTTTGTTTGTTTTTGCTTTTTGGGTCACACCCAGCAATGCTCAGGGGTTACTCCTAGTTCTGCACTCAGGAATTACTCCTGGTGGTGCTTGGGCTGGGAGGATCATATGGGATGCTGGGGTTAGCTCCAGAGTATTTTATTTTATTTCATTTTTGAGGGGACACGGCTGTGCTCAGATTTTCTCCTTACTCTGCACTCAGAGTAATCCCCACTCCTGGGGGCAGGGCGGGATTCCTTATGGCTGCTGAGGATCTACCCATAAGGTGGGGAGGACCATATGGGATGCCGCTGCTAAAGGCAAATGCCCTACCTGCTGTACTATCCTTCCTTCCCCTATTTTGTTTGTTTTTGGGCCACACTTGGGTGGTAACTCCCAAGTGGAATCACTTGTGATAGTGCTTGGGGACATTTTAGGGTGCTGGGAATTGAACCTGAGTCAGCTGTGTGTAAGGCCTTAACGCTATACTACTGCTCAACTCCATATTTTATTAAGCTGATGGCTAGGTACTTGATTTTCCTTTTCTTCTCTTTTCCTTTCCTGTGAAGCAAGTTTTTACTAAAACTTAGATGAGAGAGAAAAAAACTTAGATGAGAAAGAAAAAGTTTAATATATTTGCATATATTAAACTGTCTTTACATATCTGAGACAGAACTTTATTGGTTTATTATTGGTTTCAAGAGTGGAAATAAGCAAAGAAACAGACAAGCAATGAGATAGGTGTTCAGGGAGAGCAGGGGGTTGAAGAGCAAGAGATACTTGATTTTTTCTGAGGCACGAATATGAATGTTACATTTTCTTAAATTTCTCTTCTATCTCAGTGTTTATGTATAGAAAAACCATGGATTTCTGAGCATTGATTTCTGTAGCTTTCCATTTTAATGAACAACTTTTTTGTTACTAGGAGCTTTTTGGTGGCATCTTAGGATTTTCTGAGTATAGTATGCATCATCTGTCTATAGTGTGAATTTGACTTCTTTTCCAATATAGATGCCTGTAATACCACTTTCTGGCTTCATTGCTATGGCAAAGTTTTCCAATACTATAGTAAATAATAGTGAGTGTGGACAGTCTTATCTTATTCCTGATCTAAAGAGAAGGCTTACAGTTTTTCAGCACTAAGTAATGGTCTTTGCTGTGGGCTTGTAAATGACTTTAAGTATCTTGATGGGGGTTTCATAGCTCTCTTGATACTTCATCTATTTATTTATTTGTCTGTCTGTCTGTCTGTCTGTCTGCCTGTCTATCTATCTATCTATCTATCTGTCTATCTATCTATCTATCTATCTATCTACCTACCTATCTTTTTGGGTTACACCCAGCAATGCTCAGGGGTTATCTTGGCTCTGCATTCAGGAATTACTCCTGGCTGTGCTGGGGACCATATGGGATGCTGAGGATAACCCTGGTTGGCCGTGCTGGGTTATCAAGGCAAATGCCCTACCGCTGTATCTATTGCTCTGGCCCATCTTTGTTATCTTTCTATCTATCTTTTTTTCTTTTGCTTTTTGGGTCACACCCAGCAATGCTCAGGGGTTTCTCCTGGCTCTGCACTCAGGAATTACTCCTGGCGGTGCTGGGGACCATATGGGATGCCGAGGATCGAACCCAGGCGGTTTGGCCGGCCGCATACAGGGCAAACGCCCTACCCGCTGGGCTATCGCTCCGGCCCCCTTGTTACTTTTTTTTTGATGAAAGTTTCTTTAATCCAAATCATTTTGAGCATTTATTTCATGAATGGGTTTTGGATCTTGTCAAAGGCTTTCTCTATCTATGGATACATTTTAACTATTCTTGTATTCATATGGTAATTATGTTAATTTATTTGCATATATTAAACTGTCTTCACATCCCTGGGGTAAATCCTGAGATTAATTTTTTGTTTTGTTTGCTTTGTTTGCTTCATTTTGGTCATGTCTGGTGATGCTCACTAGGGGCTGTCACTTAGCTGTCTGCTCAGGGAAGAGATGCCAAGAATTGAATCTGGGTCGGCTGCATGGAAGGCAATTTGCCTGCCTGCTGTATTACTGCTCTGGTTTCCCAATCTTAATTTCTAGAGTAGGGGACTGGAGCTATAGCACAGTGGGTAGGGCGTTTGCCTTGCATGCAGCTGACCCGGTTTGATCCTCGGCTTCCCATATGACCCCCTGAGCACTGCTAGGAAGTAATTTCCTGATTACAGACTCAGGAGGATCCTCAGATCACCAGGTCCAAGTCATCCAGACCATTGGAGTCTGTTCCTGTCAGATGGGACCTGGCTTAAGCTCTATCTGACTGGGGTTTTCCAAGAGGCTGTCCATGGAGGCCAAAAATCTGGCATCTGAGCTGACCTAATGTCATCTCCCGCCTGTCTACCAGGCGGGAGATGACAGGCTGGGTGTGAGGGCCAGGGCAGTTGCAGGGGCCATGGAAACCTGGATACACTGCACTGTGCTCACGACCAGCATCAGAAGGCTCGGTTCTGGCTCCCTCTCCTGCAGGCAGTGCTGTAGCTTGAGCACCGAGAGGTTAAGCAGGGAGTTGGAGGCCACTGCTGAGGCAGGGGGTTAGGGGCTGTGCTCCAGTGGTATGGCTGGAATGGCGTCTTCCATGCTCCCTCCCCCATCCTCTAGATTGCAACCTGCCAATCAGAACAAAGAGAGAGCTGACCACAGCCAGTTGGAGGTGGCAGCAGCGCATCACTCTCAGCACCTGGGTCTCCAGAACCAGTTCTGACTCCGGCTCCACTTCTTAGAATTGTGTCAACAGTTGCTGCTTTTTTTCCTACATTAAGAAATTGGGGGCCAGAGCGATAGTCCAGTGGGTAGGGCATTTGCCTTGCACGTGGCCAGCCTGTGCCGGCCCAAGTTCGATCCCGGCATCCCATATGGTCCCCCCGAGCACTGCCAGGAGTAATTCCTGAGTGCAGAGCCAGGAGAAAACCCTGAGCATTGCCAGGTGTAACCCAAAAAAAGCAAAAAAAAAAAAAATTCTTAGATGTCTGCTAAGGGGCAGGCTGGGGACACTAGTGGAGAGAAGGTGACATTTGTGGTGATACTGGTGTTTGAGGAAAAAGAAAAGAATCAGATAATGGGTCAGACAGATGAAAGAAGCATGAAGATGATACAAGAACTGCTTTTTCTTGTATAATTTGTTTTAGGTCATACCCGGCAATGCTCAGGAGGTAGTCCTGGTTTATGGAAGGGTAGTGCTTTAACAAATGGGAGAATGGAATTAGATTTATGGGAGATAGAAGTCAGATTTTGATAACTCAGTATATGTTAGAAAACAGGAGTTTTATATGCGTATTTTGTATGTTTTTACATGTTTTATATGTTAGATAAAACGGGAGTTTTATATTTCTGGGCATGCTAGTTTTGTTGTGAAATAAGTTCGGATTGCATTCTCTCTTGCAGACAATGTCAACTGTGTGATGTATAATATGCTAAATAACATTTACTGTTACCTAAGGTTATTGAAGTGTACAGAAATGTAGATGGATTTTCGAGGGATATCAAGACTTAGAAGATAAAGTACATAATTTGCTTTTCATTTCATTTTTTTCTGACCTGAGGACAGAAATATATATATAATCAGTACTACCTATGTACATGATTTGGATGCTGGAAGCCCAGGTTTGATTTCTTGTACCACATGGTTCTGTCTTTTGAGCACTGCTAGAAGAGACTTCTGAGTTGGGAGTCACCCTCATGCACCATGTGCATGGCCCCCAAACGAACAAACATACAGAGTGAGTAATGTTTTTTTTTTTTTTTTTTAATTTTTGGGTCACACCCAGCAATGCTCAGGGGTTTCTCCTGGCTCTGCACTCAGGAATTACTCCCGGCGGTGCTCGGGGACCATATGGAATGCCGGAGATCAAACCCTGACTGGTTTGGGCCGGCGCGTGCAAGGCAAACGCCCTACCTGCTGGGCTATCACTCCGGCCCCTGAGAGTGAGTAATGTTTAAGAAAATAAAAACAATTTGACATTGGGCACAGGCGATTAAATGTATGCGGAGATCCAGGTTTAATCCCTAGTGTCCATGGGTCCCTAACCACCGCCATACATGGTAAAACTGAACTAAAGCAATAAATTATTTTTGCCCTAGTTTTATAGAGGAACACTGCCAGAAATCAAGATAAATCAAGATAAATTAGATAAAGCAAGACATTATTATTATTTTTTTGCCTTTTTGGGTCACACCCTCCACTGCTGTTCAGTGGTTACTCCTGGTTATTCCTGTATTCAGAAATTTCTCCTGGTGGTGCTTGGGGAACCATATAGGATGCCTGGGATTGAACCGGGTCGGCTGCATGCAGGACAAATGCTGTACTTATTGTAATATTGCTCTGGCCCAGATAATTAAGACTTCTGGTCTGACTTTTTTTGGGATGACATTCAGTGGTTGGGCCACACCCCTGTAGTGCTCAGAGTTTGATACTGGCTCAGCACTCAGGCATCACTCCTGGGGGGCTCAGGCGACTATTATAAAGTGCCAAGGATGAAAACCAGGTCAGCTGCTTACAAGGCAAATGCCCTACTAGCTGCTGTATTATTTCTGTGTCCTCTCATCAGTCCCTTTTTTTACATGTGCCAATTGACTAGTTGTTTTCCTTAGGACACATACAGCTTTGATCGATCAGTTGCACAGACCTCATTTACATTTGGGGCAACCAACCAAAGCAAGGGAGTATGCAAGCTATATTAAGGCAAAGGTGTTTGGGGGCTTCTGGACTGTTCTCGGTTTAGAGTCTGATAGCAATGGGCTTCTGGAGCGAGAGAGGCTGCAGGAGAGGAAAGGAGTGTGGTTTGGCTGCTGAGACTTGTTCGTCATGTGTTGGGGACACTGCTGGGGTCTCCAACAGTGCCTGGAAGCGAAGTTCCCTTCTACCTCCGAAGCCGGCGGGAATGGATGAAAACTCAGGAATCCGATGCAGTTTTAAAAGGCTTTACTTATCATGGGTTCAGGCATACAAATCCACAATAGGAAAAACCCTGTGCTTAGGATTCCTGGCTAGAACCCCAACCACGTGTAGGCCAAAATGGCGGCCACCACGTGTAAAGACCCTGTAAAGAAGAGACAAAGACAAGACCCCCAAGAAGGGTGCGAGCTCACAAAGAGAGAGCCCAAAAAAGATAGTGAAGAGAGGAAGCAGGCTAGTTTTATACCCCTGCAACTCAGACCTCCCTCCCACTATTATGGAAAGCAGGGAGGGTCAAATGCCCTCAGGTAATTTCTCCCAGCACCTCACCTAGGCCCTTTTATATGCTAATGTCTTGAGCCAAGATCTGCCTGGAAAAGCCTTTATAGGGTAGAGAAGGGGGTTTCCGAGATGGCTTGTCTCTGTACCAAAGTCTTAATACTAGTACCAGTTAAATATTTCTCCAAGCCTTCACAAGTCTCGTCTACTTCATGGTAGTTTTGTATTTTAGTTGCCTTTGAATTATCAGGGAGCCATGCTTGCTTGCTTGGAGGCAAACAGTATTTCTCTCTGGTCTAATTATTTAGGGATCCACCGTGGCCAGGCAAATATGCTGGTAAGATCTAGCTAGTCCCATGATGATTGTGGTAGCATAAGAGAATATTTGTACGCTAGTACAGAATACATGGTCAGATAAACTGCCACATTTAGACTACCCCCTTATCTACGAGAGTGGTTTGCAGGAGGCAACCCAGAGCAGATGCAGAGGCTCTTAGAGGAGTCCTGCAACAGTTATGCAGAGGTTGCTGTTTGTGCTTTGACATGAGATGTACAATAAAGAACTGACTCTAAAGACTTCTGGTGTTGGTCTGCTCTTATTCAAAGAACTCTCAAACCAGTCAGCATCAACTGTAACATATTTGGGCTCCCTTTGTAGGCTGGCAACAATTAATTCTTTCCCCTCCCCTGTTTTGGTTCACACCTTGTCCTCTCAGATACTACTCCTGGCTCTGCACTTCGGGGAATTACTCCTGGTGGTGCTTGGGGACCATATGTGATTCCGGGATCAAACCCTGGTCGGCCACATGCAAGGCAAATTCCTGCCTGCTGTACTATCCACCCTTGACAATTCTATATTAAGCCTGCTCTTCTGCAACATTAAAACATTGAGAATTTAAGATAACTATTGCAACTGAAAATTACATGCAGTATTTAAATATTAGAGAGCTAGAAAGCAAAGGTAATGGAATAGTATAAAATTTTGTTTAGAAACTATACCTAAATATCTTATTGGCCCTTAAGTTATACATGTACCAGCTGGAGTCAGAATTTCTCAGTGAAGGGGCTAGAGTGATATTATGTGGGTAAGGTGCTTGCCTTGCACATGCAGGACCTGGTTTGATCCCTCGGACCCCATGTGGTCCCTTGAGCCCTCCAGGAGTGAGTCCTGAGTACTGTGGGGTGTGTCCTGTTAACACCCCTCCATTCCAAATCCTGCGCTGCTGCTTAAGGGAGAGCAATGTGAGCTCACTTGAGTTAAAAATCTGAAAATAGGCCAAACAACACTTTTTTAGGAGAATCATATGGAATCCAGAGGTTATATGAATCCTTAAGCACCATCAAGTATGGCAGCTGGAAAGTCTTGAGCACCCTTTTTAGCTACTCCTCCCCCCAAAAACTATAATAAATATGGACACAGTCACATCTGTGTTCATATTGTATAGACATTTTGACAGTTACCATGCCAGCTTCACAGAACTCAAAACAAGAAGGAAGTTATTAGTAATCCAGTAGTAGTAGTCCAGTTAGTATCCAGTAGTAGTGCTGTTTTTGAAGAGGAACAGTGTGAAACATTTCCCCCTCTTTGAAGTATTATGAGTGTGGATTATGATAAGACATTTCAGAAAGCTGCTTCTGCCTCTTCCTCTAGGATTCCATTTGTAGGAGATAAGTGAAGTCTAACACGTGCTTGGGTTAACATGTTTACCATAATCAGAGAGTGCTTTCTATTAATTTAAATTTTAGACTCCCTTAGTTTTTCTTGGTAGCAACCTACTAGAAGGTCTTCCAATACTTTGGACTTGGAAATACATAGGAGTATAAATACATAGGAGTATTTATAAGGCTATTAATGTGGGTTGCAGTAAGGAAGTTTTGTGTTTGTGTGTGTGTGTGTGTGTGTGTGTATTTATTTGTTTTTGTACCACACTCTGCAGTGCTCAGGGCTTACTCCTGATTGTTTGCTCAGAAATTTCTTCTGGTGGGCTCGTGAGACCGTATGGGGTCCTGGGGATGGAACACAGGTTGTTCACATATGAGGCAAACCCCTTGCCCGCTGTACGGTTTCTTCAACCCCTCTGTTTTACTTTTGGTTTGTTTTTGCTTTTTGGGTCACATTCAGGAGTGCTCAGGGGTTACTCCTCGCTCTGCACTCAGGAATTATTCCTGTCAGTATTTAGGGGGCCATATAGGATGCTGGGGATTAAACCTGGTCAGCTGCATGCAACGAAGCCTATCTGCTCTACTGTTCTTTGCCTTGCCTCTGTTTCTATTCTTTGGACTAAATCCATCAGTTAATCAGGGCCCTTGAGGTGTGTCTTATCCTACAGTATATTGTTAATTCATATTATTCTCTATGAAATCTTAAGGCTGTCTTTTCATTACTAATATGTTGTTTTTTCCTCTGTGTCTCTCATCTCTAATTTATTTACTTTTATTTTTTTGTTTTTATTTTATTATTTTTTTTTGCTTTTTTTTGGGGGTCACACCCGTCAATGCTCAGGGGTTTCTCCTGGCTCTGCACTCAGGAATCACTCCTGGCGGTGCTTGGAGGACCATATGGGATGCCAGGGATCGAACCCGGGCCTGCACAGGCCGGCTGCGTGCAAAGGCAAACGCCCTACCCACTGGACTACCGCTCTAGCCCCTGTTTTTATTTTTTATTTTGGGGCCATACCCAGTGGTGCTTAGGACTCTGCTCAGGAATCACACCAGGTGGTGCTTGGGGCGGGAAACAAAGGTATGGGATGCTGGGGATTGAACCTGGGTTGGCCACATGCAGGGCAAGCATCCTACTTGCTGTACTGTCTCTCTGGACCCTATTTGCTATTAACGTGGTTGCGAAAGTGTTAGAATTTATTTTATTTCTATACAAGTTACTACATCCTCACTACCACCAAAGTGCCTAAGACCCTTTACCACTCTCCTTAATGCAACTTTTAGTTCACATCTTTCTTCCTTCACACTTGTCTCTTCCCCAGTTTGGTAGTCTTAGATTTGTAACCCAAGATCAAGATATTGTCATCACCCAGGGCTGTCTCTTCCCTTATTTTCCTCTCTATACCATAGATGAGACAAGTGAGATCATCTGGTATTCTCCCTTTGATTTTTGTAACATGATGCCCTTCAGTTTCATCTAAGTTGCAGTACACAGAAAGAGTTCATCCTTACAGCTGCATACTAGTCGTGTGTGCCCGCTTGTGGTGTGCGTGTGTGTATACCACAGCTTCTTTATTTTTTTTTATTTTTTTTTTTTTGCTTTTTGGGTCACAGCTTCTTTATTCGGTTATCTGTTACTGGATATTAGTGTTTGTTTCCATATTCTGGGTATTTCTTGAACATACATACATACATATATACATACATACATACATACATACATACACACATACATACATACATACACATGCTTTCGTATTGATATTCTATGGATTGGGGATGGATGTAAGATGTAGAATTGGGTGGTTCAATAGTACAGTGACTAGGGGCCTTGTGTTGTACATATCCAACCAGAATTTGATTCCTGGCACTGCATATGGTCACTTGAGCCCTGGTGTGATCTAGGAGTGATCCCTGTGCATAGAGCCAGGAGTAAGTTCTGAGCACCACTGGGTGTAGCCCAAAAACCAAAAATAACATTGTAATGTCTGTAATAATTAGAATATTTCCTTTCGTGTGTTAGTAAGCCCTTATAACAATTATCACTAATCCTCACCATGTATTATTCTCTTAAGGTGAGTATTAATGTTTTTAGTAAAGAATCTTGAGTTTACTGCTCAGGACCACATAGATTTTCAGTGATTTTGTTATCATTATAAGACAGATACAGCCAAATTTGAGGTTTGTTTTTAAATTTCTGTATCACGTTTCCATGTTTTATAATCTTAGTTTCTCAGATTTTAGGTCCCTGTTTCTTCCCTGATAGGAATAAAATCTAAATAAAAGCGTTAATAGGAACTATGCTAATATTATCTATATTTTGTTTGAGAGGAAATATATTCATACATATTTGGTTAGATACCAGACGGACCTTATAAATGTGCTCATCTTTAGCACTATCGTTTGTCTAAACAGTATTTTACTTTTTTAAGGTGGTGGTATCATGGATACAGAAATGTCTGAAGATATAGACCACAACTTAACTCCTACCCTTGACAGCATGTCTTATGGAATGCCGAATCAAACAGGATCTGAAAATTCATTGCTGGATGAAGATGATTATTTTTTGAACTCTGGGGATCTTGCAGGAATTCCAGTCGTTGGTAGTGACAATGAGGATGAACAGAATTTTAGTTCAAAGGACAATCTTGTTTCTTCAATTCATACTGATGATAGCTTGGAAGTAGAGAGAAGAGTCACACAGCAGGAATCAGACAATGAAACTGAAATACAAATTCAAAGTAAATTAAAAAAAGACTTTACTAAACAGTTTGATCAGGTTTCTGTCTTTAAATCAATACGGAAAGATTTTAGTCTAGTAAGAGAAAACAGCAAAGAGACATTTTCTGGAAAGGAGAAAAATAGAGACCTAACTTATGAACGTGAAAAGCGGTTGGATAAGCCCCATAAAGAGTTGGATTCAAGGTTGAAAAGCAGTTTTTTTGATAAAGCAGGTAATACTTGTTGTAAAAGAGACATAAAACACAATAAAGTATCTTTTTCCTATAATATAGCTTTTATTCTACTGCTGTGTGAAGTATAAACAAATTCATTTTGTCATTTTTCTTTTATCCTTGTTCTTTGCAGACTGATTTACTCCTAGTAACTTTTGGTAATGGTGTAAATGGTTGAAAAATAGCTCTAAGCCTCATTTCTCCCTTTCTTCATTGCAATATTTTGATGAGAAGGCAAGACTCTTGAGTCACCTGTTCATTTTCTTTGGTTAAACATTGGAACCTGAAGTTGGGCTTAACTTCTTTGTGCTGTAAGCACTAATTAAACCTGCTGTCCCATCAATTAGTCCAAATTAGGGAAGGTTTTACTTTTTTGGTGATATTATTTTGTGTATACCAGTTTCTTGAGACTTCTCTTGACACTTTTGCCCAGGGTAGTCTGTAGTTTCGGTTTCATTCTTGAGTGTGCTGTATGTTCTATGCCTTCTTTTGCTCCTGTTCCATTGCCTACATGTCATTTTCGCTCTTTATCTAAAACCTGTGAAGTAGTTGAAGTAGTTCTTATAACATGATGTCTCACTCATAAACCTTCTTTTCTGTAGTTGTCCCTAAGCTTTCTGCATTGAAAATAAATTGTCTTCTTATCTTTATTTCCTTAGCATTTGTTCATGCTTCATTATTTATAGTACTTGACCTCCACAGTTTTATACTTTTTTATTTGTTTTGTCTAAATTGCTAGTATAGGAGTTTATTGAGGGCCAGATTGTATTTTGCTCAACTTTGTATTCTTAGTGGTCAAACCTGGTATAGTAAAAGTAGGCACATAGATGTGAATGGGAAAGCAAGATTTCATACTGTACATGCCCTTATATTTCTTCCAACGTCCTAAGAAAAATATGGTGGAACATCAGTACTGCTAAATATATATAAATTAGTTATCAGTATGTTCCAGCCTGTATAAGGGTATACTATTAGTATATGTTAAATAGTTTTGCTATTTATTTATAGGATTCTGAGCTAAAGGAACATAATATTTCTTACTTTTTTGAAGCATAATGTGTAGTAATACAGAGACAGTATAAGATAAGCAGTTGTATCAAGATAGAATTTTTAGGGCTAGTGAGATATAGTACAGGGGCAGGAGCTTTTAATGTAGCTGACCTAGTTCGATCCCCAGTAGCACACATGAACACCTCTGGGAATGAATCCTGAGAACAGAGCCAAGAATAAGCCCCATGCACAGTTAAGTGTGACCCACCCCTAAAGATTTGAATTATATTTCTATCTCTGTCTGTCTGTCTGTCTGTCTGTCTGTCTAATCTATCTAATCTATCATCTGTCTGTCTGTCTATCTATCTATCTATCTATCTATCTATCTATCTATCTATCTATCTATCTATCTATCTATCTATCTATCTATCTATCTATCTATCTATCTATCTATCTATCTATCTATCTATCTATCTATCTATCTATCTATCATCTATCTAATCTATCTATCTACTCTATCGGGTCACACCTGGAAATGTTCAGGGGTTACTCCTAGCTCTTTGCTCAAGAATTACCCCTGGCGGTGCTCAGGGGACCATATGGGATGCTGAGGATCAAACCTGGTCAGCCTTGTGCAAGGCAAACGCTCTACCCCCTGTGCTATCGCCTCCCGCCCCAAGATTTGAATTTTAATGAAAGATAATGGTCAAAGAAGATAATTGACAAAGAAGAGTGTGCTTGGAGAGTTCTTTCACAGAACCGAAACTGTTATAAGAAATCTTAGAAAAGACAATTTTCAGTTCTGTTCTGTTTTTACAGAGGAGAGGTGTGAATATTGAATTGAACTGAATCTTGAATACTGTATAAACTTTATGAGAATAGAGTATGACTTGGAATGATGTAAAGAGAGGGAGAAGAAAAAACAAGTCATTTCCAAAACATAGTGAAGTAATGAATCAGGTTTGAGGAAGGAGCAGGACTTGTGTAAGGGTCAAACTTAGATGGGGCTTCTTTATTTACTTTGAGTGAAGGTATCTTTTGATTACTTTTCTTAGAATCCAGTTCACTCTAACGAACATCCTTGTTGGAAAAGAGAGGTCATTACCAAATGATAGCTTTTTAGGTCACTCTTTATAAAATTTGTTATTCATACACATGTATTTGTTTTGTTTTTTTTTCTTTCAATAGCTAATCAAGTTGAAGAAACATTACATACTCATTTACCACAAACCCCAGAAACAAACTTTAGGGTAAGTTTTCAGTGTGTATGTAGATTGCTGTAACTGTGGCAAGTGTCAAAGTTTTCTTTATGTCACTTTCTAAACTGTATATATGTTAGGTGCTGATTTCCTCCCCCCTAACTTAATTTGTTATATGATTTGGGTAAGGACTTCTCTGGAGTGATCTGAGATGCCTCAGTTCTTAGAATCTCTATTGGTATTCGATATGTAGACATATATCACATTTGCTTTTAGGCATAGGGAGTCTGATGAATGTACATACAGTTCTTCATTTCCAATTAGCTTTTCTTTGGGTGCTAAACCTCAAGAGGAATAATTTTAAAATCTGAATATTTATTAATCCTTTATATTGTGTTTTAGGACTCCAGCTATCCATTTGCCAATAAAGAATCCATTGGTTCGGAACTGGGGAATTCCTTTGCATCAAATATTAGAATTAAAGAAGAACCTTTGGATGATGAGTATGACAAAGCAATGGCACCACAGCAGGGACTACTAGACAAAATTAAAGATGAACCTGACAATGCTCAAGTAAACATTTCACCTTTTTTTTCCCCTTTCTTTTTGTTTCACACATAAATTACTCATTTAAGAGAGGAACTTTTTTGATTACAAAGTGAAGTAGTTTGACAGGGTGAGATGAGACGCTTAATGAAGGTGGAGGCAATTTGAATTGTCTTGTGAGAAAAATGCTGAGGAATGAACAAGAGTTATGCGAAGCTTCCTAAATAGTAAATAAAGATTTTAATTCGATTTACTTTTTCTTCATAGCAGTATTTTATGATTTTTGTAAAACTATGTTTTTGTTTAGGATTAGAAAAAGTGTGAGTGTCCAAGGATTTTAGATTGGTAGGGAATATAAAACAAAGGTTTATGGTGGTTTATAAGTTTATAGTATGATTGAGTAATAATAAGGTAATCGTTTCCACAGTTCCTGCGGATGAGATTCAGGCTATATTATGGATTTAATGTTTTCAAGAGGGGTCATAAGGTTATGTGTGGAAGGGTTAGTCGAGTGATGAGTTTATTGGTCAGGTAATAGAAAATAAAAGAGGCTTTGATTGATAATATGGGATTCTACAATTAAGATACCTGAATATTTATGGTAAGGATTGAGCATTGCTATTTCAGAGGTTCTCTGGAATTAAAGTCAGTGATTCCTGTAACTTGAGTCCTCAAGTTAGTAAAGTTATCTAATGTAACTAATGTAGGTAATAACATGATAGTTGGAATGAGAGAAAGTTTTGTCAGCTACCATCATACGGAATATAGAAAGGGAGAACAAGGAATGGATTCAGAATAGTAGCTATTATTATTATTATTTATTATTATTATTTTTTTTGCTTTTTGGGTCACACCCGCGATGCTCAGGGGTTACTCCTGGCTCTGCACTCAGGAATTACTCCTGGCAGTGCTCAGGGGACCAGATGGGATGCCGGGATGGAACCCAGGCCAGCATAGGCCGACCTTGTGCAAGGCAAACGCCCTACCCGCTGGGCTATCACTCCGGCCCAGTAGCCAGTATTTGAGGGTGGTCTGTATTTTATATGGGTAGCCTGAATTCAGAGCCTCAGAAGTAAAGGTAGCATGAGTTATTTCTTTGATATGACATTTGTTCTAGAGAAAGATTATCTTTTCCATATCTTTCTATTAGAGGGATTGACTTAAGACTTTGATAGAGTGAACTTTTTACTTAGAGCAGTGTTTCTTATCCTTGCTACTGACATTTTGACATTTTCAGCAAGATAATTTTAGTTATGGGGCAGGGCTCTGTGTATTGTAGGATGTTTAGACCTACTAAATAACAGTAGCAGTCTCCCCTTCATCCAGTTTCTGTAGATACTGCTAATCCTTTGGGGTGAAATAACAACTACTGAGAACCACTGTTTTAGAGTGAAGTCAAGGAATAATAAATAGGTGATTTGGATGACATCAGTTGATGCTTAGAATTTCGGTGCAACTTGGTGGAAAGTGAGCTGTAGATGGTAGTGATGATAGTTTTAAGAGTTGGTTGGGGAGAAGTGTGTTGCTTTAAGCATAAGAAGATGGTAGAAAAAGGGATTGTGAAAATATTTGGATAGAAGGTGTATAAAAATCTTGTTAATCGAACGAGCAGGTAAGCGAGGTCTGTCTTTCTGATAGTTTGTGTAGGTCACTGGACTATAACTTGTCTGAATGTGGGGCCAATCCTGTCTCTATCTGCTTACCAGTGTGGACATGAAAAATTCCACACTGGAAAATAAGAAGTCATAATGCTGACAGGATAATAAAGCAGTTCTTTATCTTTGTAAATGACCAGTGACATTTTCTTTGGTATAAAAAGGTACTGCATGGACAGGACATTCCAGGAGAGAGGGTGTCAGGAAGGGTTTTTAGTACTACTGTTTTGAAAACAGTAGAAGTTGTAGTGCTGGAGAAAACGAAATAGGATGGAGATTTAGGACAAAGAAACACAGATTTTTCTACACTGTTCAAAGTATAGTAATATGTTGTAAAATGGTGATGTGATGTTTCATCATGATTATGGGGAAGGACTTTCCCAAGAGACTTACCACCTGCTCTATTTGTTTTTTGAGGAGCAAGCAGGAATATGTGTTGTAGGTCTTTGGCATAGGTCTAGGAGTATTATTTAGCCTGATCACCAGCATTACAGCCTTGCCATTTGAATAAATAGAGCTTGATTTTTTTCTCTCAGATACTCTAATCCTGTAGGATCAGACTTTCAGTAATTTGTCTGAAATTCCCCAGGGAAACACAGTTGAACTCTAGACTGCTGATTCTTCCTTTTCTTTTGCCTCTCCTTTTCCTTCCCTCTCCCCTTCATCTCCTTTCCTCCTTTTGAAACCTCCCTCCTCTCCTTCTGCTTCTTCATTGTCATGTTCTTTTAGGTATTTCTCATACATGAATATTGGGAGATCTATATTCCTTGCTGTCTAGTACTGCATAATGCTTTATCACTCATCCATTTCCCATAGACTGAGAAAAGGAAACTTCAGTGTAGTGCTTTCTAATTTCTAAAATAACAGTATTGATTTAATTCATTAAATACTGCTAAATTTACAACATGTGTTCAGCTTTTACTTTTGACCATCAGTTACTATTGGTAAATTTTCTCTAGGATTAGTAATATAACCTTAGATCATGGCATGACACTGTCAAAACTTGCCTTGGTTTTTCTCTTTGCTTAACCTGTAATTTTGCTTTCAGCCCTCTTCCTGACACAACTCATTTGATCTTGATTTTTTTTTAAACTTTCCCGTGTAAAATCACTGAGGTGCTGAAATGTGTGGTGTGTGTGTGTGTGTGTGTGTGTGTGTGTGTGTGTGTGTGTGTGTGTGTGTGTACACAAAGCTGATTATTTTCTTAAGTTGCAATTTTTGGGTTTATCAGTTACCAACTTTCTGTCTTGGTTACTGGCATAATGTTATTTGGCTTCCCAATTTCATTTCATCATTGAAATCCCATTGCATGTTACTAAAATATTTTCTGTAGTTTTCTTGTATTTACAAATACTTTTATGTGTATAAATAAAATGTGTGTGTTTTAATTTCCTTTATAAGACCTCAGTGAACATTAATTCCACTTTCAGATGATGAGGGTGTTGGAAGTTAATTTAGTAATTCAAATCTCTTTGTCTTGTGAAAGAGCTAATCTGGGGTCATAATCATTTATCTTCCAGTATTTCTGTAAATGAAGTTTTTTAGGGGTGGGATTTGTGACTCAGTGGTAGAGCACTTGTCTCGCATGTGTGAGTTTAATATCTGACATTGCATAATCTCCTAAGCAATTCCTAAGCACAATGCAGGGAGAAACCCTGAATGTAGCCAGGTGGGGCTAGAAGACAAAAAAAAGTTAATTTATTTACAAATTTCCTATAGAAGTTTTAGACCTTAAAAAAGTTAATCAGGCCTAGGTTCAAAAGGTGTCTGCTATTCAAAGAATCTTATATCAAAATCATAATCTTTTCCCTTTTCCTCATAGTAATATAAAAACTATGTTTCTTGTTTTTGAGCCATACCTAGTACTCCTGATTCTGTGCTCAGGGATTACTCCCAGTGGTCTCTAGGGATCGTACAGTGTGCCAAGGATTGAATTAGGGGCAGCTATGAGCAAGACAAATCTGCTACTCACTGTATGATCACTCTGGCCCCGAAGACTAGCTTTTAATCTCTCATTGAAATAAATGGTTTATAGTGGGAAAACAAATTTCCGTAATAGTGACATATGCGATCTTGGATTGTGTAATGAAGTAATTAAGTGTTGCTAGTTTTTCCTCCTCCATGTCATGTTAATTTGATTATAGCAACTAGGTTTTCCTTTCTAAAATATTGTCTTAGAGTACAGCTATGGGTTTTCCTGTATGGTAAACAATTGGAAATTAAAGATATTGGTAAATTATTTGTTTTGTTTTTAGATTTTCTTGTGCTCTGAGAACTTTTGAATCATAAGATTTTTTCACATGTCAATTTATTAAGGTTTGTTATTAACTATTAGTAAAGTTAATCATTGTCAAGAGCGATACTAATAGAAACATGATTCTGCCTTGAAGACATTGTGGACTATATAAGCAAATACTAAACATACTTTACTGTATTTATTGAATAAAATGTACTTGAGGCTTAAGGGATTATATCAGAAGTTTGAAATAATGGTCAGAGTAAGTTGGAGCTTAAGGGGACTATTAATAGTTTGCCAGTGAGTGTTTCTGTCCTGGTGTTTTCTTTCTGAGCTAGTTTTATTTTTTTTAATTTGAAGTTTGTTATAATATACTGTCTTAAGGTTGTCAGGATGAATTAATATTAGAAAAATTTTAATACATATATTTCATCAACAGGTCAACTAAGACTATAGATGTAGATGCAAAAAACTCATGTAATTCACTATGCATTTCTTATAATAGATTCTCTCTTGATTATGGTAAGGAAATATCTACTTCAGATCAATAACAGTCATTGAATTTAAAAGTAAATGATGGAAATCTTCTGTTAATAATTACTAAACGAACACACATTACTGATGTCAGCATTATTAGATTTTGTTGGATTTTCGACCCAATGCGTGTTAAAGAAATTAGAAGAAAAAAAATAATGGAAAAGGGGAGACAAAAATTATCATCATTTGCTGGTAAGGATCTTTATCAGAAAATTAATGGAATTCATCAAAATTTAGTGGAGTAAAGCTAGTTGAATTTTAGTTATGTAAGAGATAGTGGTATGTCTTTGAATACATAGATTCCCAATTGCAAAATATGATGAGAAACATCCTGTTCCCTACCAGAAGTAAAGTGCTATGTTAAATAAAAGACTAATGAACGGAGTCTTTCTTAATATATGGTATCAGATATACATAAATTAAGACCGTTCTGAAGGGGGAGAGGTGTCGCTACCAAGCAGTGCTCCGAGTGTAGTGGCCACTCCTGGTGATACTTGACCAACTGGGCTGAGTTGTTCTGTGCTTCGACCCAGCAATCAAAAGTGCCGTTGCAGTGGTGTTTGATGGCCGCATGGTGCCAGGGATTGACCATGAGGCCTTGTATTGATTCCTGACCTTGTCTCCCCACTCCACCTTCATCTGGTAGTTTTAATGAAAATATCAGTGAGTTCTTTAAAGAAGGATAAACAGTCATGCCTACATATAGTACACTTACATTCTGATTATAGAGGTTGATTGTATCAGACCTAAATATTCCATAATCATCTTAATTAGGTTAGTGTGATGTAAGTTCCAGTTGATACTCCTACGGAATAGATTGTTACAAAGAGACATTTAGGAGCTGGAGAGGCAGTTCAGCAGATAAGGCACTTGCCTTGCGTGCACCTGGGTTGGATCCCCAGCACCGGTATGATCCTGTGAGCATTACCACGAGGATCCCTGAACACAAAGTTAGAAGTAAGCCCGAGCACAGCAAAAAATAATTTGAAGGCTGGAGTATAGTACAGCAGGTAAGGCACTTACCTTGCATGCAGCCCACCCGGCTCAATTCCTGGAACCCCATTTTGTCCATTGAGCTCCACCAGGAGTGTTCCCTGAGCACTGGTAGGTGTAGCCCAAAAACAAAGAAATTTTATATTTCATTGATGAAGAAGTTCACTACCTAATGTCCATTTTACATAAAATACATATATCACATGAATTCAAATGAAATTGGCAAATTAGCTAGTCAAATCCAGTTTATTCAGTTTTTCTCTTAAAATTTTCTTGCATTATTATATCTGAAGTTTTATTGGAACATTGCTGCATTAATTTATTTGCATATTGTGTGTGGGTGCTTTTAACTCCAGCAGAGCACAGTGTTACAATATGGGATGCAAAGTAAGACTTTGCAGTGTTTACAGCTGGACTTCTGCAGATAGTTTGTTGATCTCTTGTAACAAGAGTTAGTTATAAACCATAGACCATTTTCTTAGTGTTTTATTATGAAAGTAAAACTGTAAGAAAGAAGAAATCAAAGATTTTTTTTTTTTTTTTTTTTTTGGATTATACCCGGAAATACTCAGGGGTTTCTCCTAGCTCTGCACTCAGGAATCACTCCTGGCGGTGCGGGACCATATGGGAAGCCGGGGATCGAACCCGGGCTAGCATGGGCGGCAGCGTGCAAGGCAAACGCCCTACCTGCTGGGCTATCGCTCCAGCCCCAGAGTTTCGGTCTTAAAAGCTTCAATATGTTAAAAATACAAAGTACATTTTGAGGAACTGTTAATGATGTACTGCAGAAGGTTAAAATGTTAAATTATTAGGATTTTATAAAGTCCTAATAATGGTAGAACAAGAATTGAAATGGAACAGTACTGGAAAAGACTTTCAACTGACTTTCATTTTACTTTTTTAATTTTTATTTCTTTGGTAATGGGGAACATACTCTGGTCTCATGCATACAAGGCATGTACTTTACCTCTGAGCCACAATCTCTGCCATAGAATATAAAGTTTTGAAAGACCATGTGTTGTGTGTTTGGAGAACTTTTCCTGTGTATATTTTTTTTACTCAGTAATTTCTCTGTAAGGATCCTTTCTTTTGGAATTAAGAGAGTAAGTATATAGAAAGATATTCATCAAATACTGTATCTACCAAATGTGTGGAAAAAAGTGGACCAGAATTGGCTTGTGTGTATGTTCTTGCTGCCTGCCCGTTCAGCACCATTAAGTGAAAATCTGAGGCTAAAGGAAAAGCCAGTCATTCTGATACTATGTTTAAGTAATTTTTTTGGTATTTTGTTAATGATGAATTTTTGCAGTTTCAACTTTTAGAACTAATGCATTGAAATGTTTACTTGTCTTGATTACTAATATCGTTGGTGCCTTAATTTTTCTGCCTGATTCTGGTTAAATTGAAAAGAGGCTAGATAACGTCATCTCACCTACTCATTACTGTGTAGTTTTATATGTTTGTTAAATAGTATTTTTTATGAGAACTTCTGAACTTTGCTAAATGTACAGCTACTTCGCACCACAGATAAAAGGCTTTTTGGAGATGACAAAAAAATAGGAGATCTTGTGAGATTTTGCAGACTTCAGTATGATAAACAGTGAATTAAAATTTTTTTGTTATCAGGTGTTTCAAAACGGAAAAAAGTTTGTAAAAGCAAACAACCTTGAAAATTTGTGTGACAATTATATAATTGCTATTTATGAATTAATATGTTTACATTCACTAATAATGCTTTGAAATAAGAAAATGACTTAAATAAATACTCTTTTGAATTTTCAGACTCTCTAGAGTACATCTGTAGGCCTCAGGAATTCTGGATGTCAAATTTTAAAAACTGATGTTTAGCCACTAGAAGTGATTTTTGGAATAATATGTAATAATATGGAAATGTTAAATCAAGTGATCAAAAAAAATAAGAATGGTATGTTCAGTATAATTGCAACTATGTAAATAAATAAAACCTGAATACAGAAGGAAAAGACTGGAAAGAAATATACCAAAAGAATAACAGTGGTGGTTTATGAATGATGAAAATATGAGTGGAACTTTTTATTTCTGCTTGTATAACTTTTGTACAGTGAGTGTGTATTACTTTTATAATAAACATCAATTAAAAATACTGCATAGTAAGGATTTTAAAAAGTAATTTGCGAATATCAGATACTCTTACACACTAGACTTTCGTTTTTGCTACTCTCAGTGTATATAAATATATCATATCTTTATTTTGATTATACTTGATACTAATTTTTATAGTGATAGTAAAATGTCATCGATGCCTGGATTTCTTTAGGCACATTTATATTTATTTCTTTCTCTATGTATTTATTTTCTTTTTTTAAAGGAGTATAGTCATGGCCAACAGCAAAAAGCTCAAGAGGGGGAACTGAAAATTAGTGCTGTGTTTTCAGTCAGTGGCAGTCCTCTTGGTAAGAGACAGAGCTGAATAAATGAATCTTGTTTGTTGATTCTGTCAGTGTGAGTGAAAGGAAGTGTATCTGCGTGTAAGTTGGACAGTTCTCTGTTCATTCAGAACGCCGTTAATTGTGTAAGTTGGACAGCTCTCTGTTCATTCAGAACGCCATTAATTGTGTGTTGCATAATTAGAGTTCGTTCTCATGACCAGCTCTGAAGAGAAAGAATGCATACATAAAATTTATGGTAAAATGTAAAATACTTTTTTCTTCCTCTTTTTCTTTTTCTTTAAGCTCCACAGTTGACTACTGGCTTTCAGCCTTCACTGGCATCGTCTGGCATGAATAAAATGCTTCCTTCAGTTCCAGCCACAGCTGTTCGAGTTTCCTGTTCTGGCTGTAAAAAATTCTTCAAAAGGGGCAAACTGCTTATCAGAGGAAAGGGTCTACTCAACTTTTTCTGCTCCACACTGTGCCTCACTGGATATACAGTTCCACCTGCCCGCCCACTGCCTCCTCCCACCAAGAAAACTTGTTCAAGCTGCTCAAAGTATAGCAGAATTCTCAGTTACCACTTTGTTTTTTTGTTTTTAGATAATTTTGTTCTTAACTGTGTATTATTTTATACACTTGTTGTTTTTCAAAATGCTCTATTAGTACCAACAAATTTTTATTTTCTGAATGTCGTGAGCTCACCTTTTTTTTAGTTAGCTCTTAACTTGCCTTTTATATATTATAGTATGTTTTTTAAGCCAGCCTTTTAGTCCTTGTTTGTTGAGTTGCTTTGTAAAAGACAAATCAGTGATGTCACCAAAATTTTTGTTGTAATTAATTGATACGTAAACCCAACCAGTTGTTTCATATTAATTAACTGGAAATTAATATGCTTAATGTTTAGTGATTCTAATGTGCATAATATTTCTGAACCATCTCAGAGGTTTAAGGGCTACTTCATCACTTAGCAACAAAATGTATAATTGTAGACCTTTAATGGATGTCATCCAGGAATATATTAGGAATATAAAATAATTTTGGCTAACTTTGTGAGGTGATAGTTAGAAATGTTATTTATTTTTGTTTTTGGGCCACACCCAGCAGTGCTCAGGGGTTACTCCTGGCTCTGCACTCAGAAATTACTCCTGATAGTGCTTGGGGCTATATGGACTGCCAAGAATTGAACTGGGACTGGTCAGCCACAGGCAAGGCACACACCCTACCTACTGTATTATGCTGTGGCCCAGGAAACTTTAATTTAGAAAAAGAATTAATAATGTTCTTTACTGAAGCACTTGGATCTCTGTTAAACTGCTCAGTGTCTTAATGGTTTAGGTAATTATAATCATAATTTCTCATAGGGGTGATAGGGAAGCTGCCCTTTCTGAAAAAGCTCTCCTGGTTCAGTTAGAAAAGCATAGTTTAGCTAGATTAAAAAAAAAAAGAAATTGAAGGGGCCAGAAAGATAGCACAGTGGGCAGGGCGTTTGCCAGGTTGGTCTCGATCCCTGCCATCCTGTATGTTCCCCAAGCACCGCCAGGAGTAATTCCTGAGTGAAGAGGTGTAGAGCCAGGAGTAATCCCTGAGCATTGCTAGGTGTGGAATCCCCCCCCCCACACACACACACACACAATTTTTTTTAAAATATGGTTCTAAGTTTTCTGGAGAAAACTTTAAAAAAATTATTATTATTGTTGTTGTTGTTGTTGTTATTGTTTTGCTTTTGGGTCACACCCGGCAATGCTCAGGGGTTACTCCTGGCTCTGCAATCAGGAATTACTCCTGGTGGTGCTCAGGGGACCATATGGGATGACGGGATCGAACCGGGTCAACTGCGTGCAAGGCAAATGCCCTATCCGCTGGACTATCAATCCGGCCCCAGAAAACTTAAAAATTTTTAAATTAAAAAAAAATTTTATTTTTTAAAATGTACTTTTAGGGGTTGGAGTGATAGTCCAGCGATGAGGGTTGTTTACCTTGCAAGCAGCCAACCTGGATTAGATCACCGACATCCCATATGGTCACCTGGCACCGCCAAGAGTTAATTTTTTTTTTTTTTTTTGGTCACACCCAGCAATGCTCAGGGGTTTCTCCTGTCTCTGCACTCAGGAATTACTCCTGGCGGTGCTCGGGGATCATATGGGATCAAACCCAGGCCACAGGCTGGCCGCATGCAAGGCAAACGCCCTACCCACTGAACTATCGCTCTTGCCCTGAGAGTTAATTCTTGAATGCAGAGCCAGGAGTAACCGCTGAGCATCGCTCGGTGTGACCCAAAAAAGCGGAAAAAAAGAAGTAATTTTATTTTGTGCTGCTTGAATTATGAGATATTCTCTTAAAAACATGGCTGTATACCTCACATCTGATTTATATATTCTGCTGTATTCATCCAATTCAAAGATTCAGTCAGTGTTATAATTCTTTGCTTATTTTTCTTTTTTGGAGTGTGGGGTGTGAACCCACAGCCAGTGGTGCTCTGGACTTGCTTCTGGCTCTGTACTGAGGGATGACACCTGACAGTGCTCAGGGAACTATTTGTAGCACTGAGTTTTAATCTGGGTTTGGTGTGTACAAGGCCTTACCCTGTTTGGCCTGAATATTAAAATTCTTAATATGAATTAATTTTTTCTGTTGATTTCTATTTTGTCATGAAATAATTTTACATAATGTTTTGTTTAATTCTTCAGGGATTAGCATATAAAATTCTGGTGATAGTCCTTTCACAATACAATTTAAAAAATACTGTCAGTAACTTTTTTTTTTCTTTTGGGTCATACCAAAAGAAAAGGGGTTACTCCAGGCTCTAGGGATTACTTCAAACTCTGCACTCAGGAATTACTCTTGGTGGTGCTCGGGAACCATATGGGATGCTGGGATTGAACTTGGGTTGGACAAGTGCATAGCAAATGTCCTACCCACTGTACTATTGCTCCAGCTCCTTGTCAGTGCAATTTTAGACAACTGCAGAAAGCTCACAGTAGTTCTCAAATATGCAATTGCAGCTTTGTGTTTCTTAATTCTTGTTCACATATTATTGTTTTAAATTTATTGTATTCTGTTGGTCTTTGGTGTTTGCCTATAGCCAGGTAATTTAAAATCATAGTGCTAGGGTGACAGTTCAAAAGTTAGTTCATATTTTGTATGTGGAAGCTCAGGTTTCAAAATCCTTAGCTCCACATTGTCTTCAAATACCACCAGCCGTGACCAGTAAGGAGCTAGGAGTAGCACCAATGTACTACCAGGTGTGGTCCAACCTCCCAGCAAAAATCCCCTCAGAGACAAAAAGCATAACAACAAAGCACTGTCATATACTCTCTTGGTCTTAAGTTAGTGAATTATTCTTTAAGACTGCATTTGTCTTATGTTTGTTAGCATTCAAATTCCCCATTTTACTGTCCTCTGATCCCTAACTGTTCCATTTCTTGTTTTTTTTTAATCCTTTTTCTTTCTAGTCACCACTTTTTATATTGTTTGGTACTCCTTATCACCTACCCTTTCTGTTTGAGTTTGTTTTTCTGCCCTTCCCATCTCATTTTATTTTATTTTTTTTATTATTATTATTATTATTTTTTTTTTTGCTTTTTTGGGGTCACACCCGGCAATGCTCAGGGGTTACTCCTGGCTCTGCACTCAGGAATTACTCCTGGCGGTGCTCGGGGGACCATATGGGATGCCGGGATCGAACCCGGGCCCGCACAGGCCGGCCGCATGCAAGGCAAACGCCCTACCCACTGGGCTATCGCCCGCCCCCCATCTCATTTTATTATCTCACTTTAATTACTTTTCCATAACTGATTTTTTAATACATCTGTATATTTTCCTCCACCTCCCCACCCCCTCCACCCTACCCACCCCCGCCTTTTTGGGTCACACCGGAAATGCTCGAGTTACTCCTGGCTCTGCACTCAGGAATTACTCCTGGCAGGGCTCAGGGGTGCCCGAGATTGTGTGGAAGGCAAGCGCCTTACACATTGTGCTATCTCTTCGGCCCATCACTGATTATATTTTAGTGTTTGGGCCATATACTAGGCCTTGCTCCTAATTCTGCACTCAGGAGTCACCCCCTGTATATGTATCTCCTTTTTATTCTTAAAAATGTAATATTGTATGAAGTAGAAGTAAGTCATATTCCAGTTTGTGAAAAGTAAGGGTCAAATCAATTGTTCATTTTATACAAGAAGACTTAAATGTCACTGCTCTTTGTTTTACTGTAAATGTCTATGTTCTTTTTAAGTATATAATAAAGGAAAACAATTACGACTTTTTTCTTATCAATTTTAGAGACATTTTAAATCCAAAGGATGTGATCAGTGCCCAGTTTGAAAATGCTACTACTAGTAAAGATTTTTGCAGTCAGTCATGTTTGTCAACTTATGAACTGAAAAGAAAACCTGTTGTCACCATCAATACGAATAGCATTTCAACCAAATGTAGTATGTGTCAGAAGAACGCTGTTGTGAGTCTTTTGTTTTTTACTTTATGGGAATTTAGGAGTTTAATGTTTGTTTTTAAAGAACTACTTTGATGGTCTTTGTGTGATACATATTTTATTTTCTTCACCCCCTAGATACGACATGAAGTTAATTATCAGAATGTTGTACATAAACTTTGCAGTGATGCCTGCTTCTCTAAGTTTCGCTCTGCTAACAACCTTACCATGAACTGTTGTGAGAACTGTGGGGTTACTGTTACAGTAGCTCTGGACAATGCCACATGCTTCAGATAGAGGGACAGTGGAAGAAATTTTGTAGTTCAGCATGTGTCACAGCATACAAGCAGGTACATGACCATATTTAATCCTGATGACTTTTTTTTTTACTCCCGAGGAATCTAAATTTTAAGGGTGAAATCATAGAATTATTGTCACAAAATCTTACTGTTTGTTGAGTGAATATATTTTGCATCTACGCAGTTTTCAAATGTATGTTAAAAAGTATTGGTTTTTCAAGCAGCCTGTTTCTATTTATGTATATGCCTTACCTACTGTAATATTTCTCCTGGGGGAATCCTTAATAGCAAGACTCTTAGAATTTTCTTAGCACTTGCAAGTGGTGCTGGGTTTTGAATTTGTAGCCTTGTGCTTGCTGGGTAAGTGCTTGAAACTGTCTTCCAAAACCACTGTCACTAATAGTGGGACTGTTCTTATCACCTCTGCGTATGTGATGGTATTAGGCTTCGAACTCCTGACCTTGGTCTTGCCATGCTAGCACTTGAACCATTGAGCCACTTTCCAAACTATTTTTTTACAAAGTAGATTGTATTGAACAAAGCTTCCTTAGAAAAATGTGCTAGGAGAAACTGAGGGGAAATATGTAATCAAGAGAGAGACTTCTCCAGAGTAGAAATAAATAAACTTAGAGACAAGTGAGATAAATATTCAAGGAAGAAGGCTTGAAGAGTATCTTCTAGAATTATTGAAATTTTTTTATTAGTGCAGAAAAGCATAAATAATGAAAAGTGTATCTCCCAGAGACACCCAATGCTCTGCTTTGTTGTAGAGCCTTTAATCTTCAAGTAGTTTTTCTCAGGGGTTAGGTAGAAACTCACCCAGTCTTATTCAGGGACTTCTCTCTCTGCTTGCAGGTTACTCCTGGTGATCTCTTGTTTTGTAGTGCCAGGGATTGAACCAAGGCTTCCAGACAGGAGGCTTGTGCTCAGGTGCTGGAGAGATAGCACGGCAGTGAAAGTACTTGTCCTACATCCACCTGTGGTATCTGTCTGTGACCATGGTTTAATCCTTGGTGTTACAGGTGGTCCCCTGAGCACTGAGCTAGGAGTAACATTGGGCACTGCTTGTGTGGGCCTCTAAAATCATAATAAAAATTAAAATGCCATTTAAAAAAGGCTTAGTTATGCTTGTCTTTGAAGTATAATTTTGTTTGCATGTGTGTGTGTGTGTGTGTGTGTGTGTGTGTGTGTGTGTGTGTGTGTGTGTATATATATATATATATATATATATATATATTTGATAAGGTAAAGGCTAACTTACTCTTCATATTCTTGAAATTGTATCCAGGGGTTGGGGTAGTAGTACAGTGGGTAGGGCTTTTGCCTTGGATGTGGCCAACCCTGGTTCGAGCACCACCAGGAGTAATTCCTGAGTGTAGAATCAGGAGAAACCTCTGACTATCATTTGGTGTGACCCAAAAAAAAGAGAAGGGGGATGGAAGAAATTGGTTGTATCCATATGGTTGAAATTGCAATCCAGAAAACAAAAATTTTACTTTTCACTAACTCCCCATTCATCCCTAATTGCTTGGTTGAGGTTGGAATCTTTACCTCTCAGTTTTGGGGAAGGGAGATAACTTTTTCAGTTTGGCATTTTAAATTTTTTAATACATTGACCTATACTGTTTTTTTTTTAGATGAATTAATTTTAATACAATCTTCCAAAGCTGTTGAGTTTTTAATGTTGATTGGGAAATTGTATAATTTGAATTTTCCATGATAATTTAAATTTAATTAAGTTTTTATTAAATCACCATGGGCTATAGATTAGGTTTCAGCCATGCAGTGTTCAAACACACATCCCTCCTCCAGTGTACGTTTTCCACCACAATGTCCCCAGTATCCCTCTCGCCCACTCAGTGCTACCAGCCTGCCTCTGTGCAAGCACTTTTCTTTTTTTTTTTTCTCTCTCTCTGCTTTTGGACTTTATGATTTGCAAATGAGAGGCAATCATGTTTGGTTCTTTACCCTCCATGATTTTTTCTTTTTTCTTTTTGGGTCACACCGGCGATGCTCAGGGGTTATTCCCTGGCTCTGCACTCAGAAATTACTCCTGGTGGTGCTCAGGGGACCTTATAGGATGTTGGGGATTGAACCTGGGTCAGCTGCGTGCAAGGCCAATGCCCTACCTATTGTGCTATTGATCCGGTCCCTACCCTCAGTGATTTTTTAAAATTCTAAATATAACAGTGTTTCCATTTTGTTTTGGGGTTTGAGACCACACCTGCGAGTTCTCGGTGTTATTCCTGGCCTGATACTCAGGACAGGTCCTTGGCTGTGATTGGTAAACAATATGTTTAGTGCTGGGAATCTTAACATTGACCTCATGCATGCAAAGCTTGTGTTCCAGTTCATTGAGCTATTTCTGCAGCCCCTGAAGTGTTTTTATTTATTTTCTGTTATTGCGCAGGCATTTTATGCAGGCCTACATTTACTGTTGATTGCTTTATTTAGAAACCCCTTTGTACAAACAAAGAGGGAATAAAACTAGTATCAGTATTCCTATTATGATAGTTGTTTCAAGCTACGGAAGATGTCTCTAGCATAACCTATGGTATCCAGAGAACAACCAGGAATAACTCCTGATCATAGTTGGTGTAAGTCAGAATCATAGTGGTGTAACTCAGAAATCAAATAATAAAAATTTTTTGGGCTTTTTGGGGTCACACCCGGCAATGCTCAGGGGTCTCTCCTGGCTCTGCACTCAGGAATTACTCCTGGCGGTGCTCGGGGGACCATATGGGATGCCGGGATCGAACCCTGGCCGGCATGGGCCGGCTGCGTGCAAGGCAAACACCCTACCCGCTGGGCTATCGCTCCTGCCCAAATTGTGTTTTTTTTTTAAAAAAATTTTTTTAGCCATATTTGACAGTGCTCCTGGTCTATTACTGAGCCTGTGCAGAAGTGATCCCTGGCGGTGCTTGGAGGCCACTATTGACTGGCTCTGTGCTAAATAGTCGTGTGGAAGTATTTGAGGCGCATACGTGTTGCTGGGGGTTGAACTATGCAAAGCCAATGCCTCCTCTCCTATACTATCTCTCCAGCCTCAAGTTACATACTTTAAAGACAATTTTAACAAATTTATCCTTAAAGAGAGAGGAAATAGCAATTCTCTCTATGCAGTGGGTACTCTGTATGCTTTGAGGTTTTCGTGATCGATAAGCTCATAGCATTTAGTGTTTACTATTGGATCCCTAATTGAGGGGGAAACCTGACTTTTTGGTTCTTTATATTTGATCACTTGTGATATTCAGTATTTGCTTATACTTTATTGTTGTAATCATAATATGTTTTGTTATTAGTGGCAATAGGATATTTGAAAATTAGGGGCAAGGGCGGAGCGATAGCCCAGCGGGTAGGGTGTTTGCCTTGCACGCAGCCGGCCTGTGCCTGCCCGGGTTCGATTCCCGGCATCCCATATGGTCCCCCGAGCACCGCCAGGAGTGATTTCTGAGTTCAGAGCCAGGAATAGCCCCCTGAGTGTCGCCGGGTGTGACCCAAAAAGCAAAAAAAAAAAAAAAAAAGAAAATTAGGGGCAAGTTATGTATCAGCTAACTACAGTATTTACGTGCCTGAGTTCATGGCACTGCATAGTTCCCTCAGTACTACCGGGAGCAACCTGGTAGTGCAGTGAGGAGTAGCCCCCAAGCACAGCCAGTTAAGGCCTTTCAAAAACACAAAAAACAGAAACTCTTAGTTTTCTAATTAGTTTAGTTGGTAACTTCCTTGGATTATCTTACTATAGCACTTAGGGTTGAAGTTTGTGAGAGTTTTGAGTAACCAGGGTAGGTGCTTTTTAAATGATTTTCCTGTTTTTTTTTTTTTTTTCCTTTTTTGGGTCACACCCGGCAACGCTCAGGGGCTACTCCTGGCTCTGCACTCAGGAATTACTCCTGGCGGTGCTCAGGGGACCATATGGGATGCCGGGATCGAACCCAGGCCGGCATGAGCCGGCCGGCGTGCAAGGCAAACGCCCCTACCCGCTGGGCTATTCTCCGGGCCCTGATTTTCCTGTTTTATTCATAATAATTTTAAAGCTAAAGCTAAAAGCAATGAATGGATATTAAAATTAATTTTTAGGTTGTCTTTCTGTAGTGTTTTCTGAAATTAAGTTTAAATATCAAAGTGTGTGACATGGGGTCAGAGCAATAGTCCAGCAGGTAGGGCGTTTGCCTTTGGTGCGGCCAACCCGGGTTCGATCCCTGGGATCCCATTTGGTCCCCTGAGCACCACCAAGAGTAATTCCTGAGTGCAGAGCCAGGAGTAACCCCTGATCATTGCCAGGTGTGACCCAAAAAAGCAGAAAAAAAAAAAACCCGAAACATATTGTGTGACATGTTTATATGATGCAATAGTTTATGGAAAAAATTTTTTTTTGCTTTTGTTTTGGTGGGAGGTCACACCTAGCGATACTCAGGGGTTACTCCTGGCTCTGCACTCAGAAATCACTCCTGACACTGCATGGGGGGACCATATCGGAAGCTGGGGATCGAACCCGGTTGGCGCATGCAAGGCAAATGCCTTACCCGCTGAACTATCCCTCTGGCGCTGTTTATGGAAAATTTTAAACTATACATAAATAATATACAAATATAAAACTATTTTCGATAATTTTCTAAAATCACTTACTCAGGATTGTAATCATCAAAATTTGAAAACCACTAAACTATTTCAACAATATTAAGTGTAGGGGATGGATTGATAGTACAGTGGGTAGGGAATTTTTCTTGCACATGGCCAACCTGGGTTAGCATCCCATATGGTCCCCAAGCACCACCAGGAGCAATTACTGAGTGCAGAGCCAGGAGTAAACCCTGAGCACTGCTGAATGTGACCCAGAATAAAACAAAAATGTTAAGTATAATTGTTTTGAAGAAATATTATTTTACTTGTAATTTGGTAAAAATAAATGTTCTTTTATTTTCTTAATAGAAATCAGCCAAAATTACACCATGTACACTTTGCAAATCATTGAGATCCTCAGCAGAAATGATTGAGAATACCAATAGCTTGGGAAAGACAGAGCTTTTCTGTTCTGTTAACTGCTTATCTGCTTACAGAGTTAAAATGGTTACTTCTGCAGGTAATACTGGGTTAATAAATTATGGAAGTGTATTAAGTAAAGCATTATAGTTATTTTTTATTCTGCATACATTTGTCCAAATTTAGTTAAGGCAAACTAAAAGTCTTTCAGATATGTTGTAAAATATACTTTGCTTATTTTATGTCTATCTACTTGCTTTCCTATGTGCATTCCTCTTTACTGAGCGAATTCCATATACTTTAATGTATTTTCTTTGTCCACACTTTTTCAGGATTCATTTATTTTGCAGTTCCAGCATAGACTGTGAAAGAAAATTTTTTTTTTTTTTTTATATCATGTGACATGATTGAAGTTAGTTTTAATTCCTACAACTCTTGGCCCATGAATTAGTTTAATTCAAGTATTGTTATAGTTGATAGCAATAAGTATTTTATAATACTTATTTTCTCATCCATTTGTGTACATTTGTATGTATTACTCATTAGTTTTTATTCTGATTTGCTAAGGTGTACAAGTTCAGTGTAACAGTTGTAAAACCTCAGCCATCCCTCAGTATCACCTAGCCATGTCAGATGGAAGTATACGCAACTTCTGCAGCTACAGTTGTGTGGTAGCTTTCCAGGTATGGCTTCAGGAATCTTCTGTTCTCCAGTCAGTGAGTCACCTACTTTAGTAATTGTGAAGTTTCTAGGTCTTTGCTAGTTCCAGGATCACCCAAGTTTCTCTGTCTAGTTCATCTCATATTTGGAGGCATAGCCATTTTAATTGCCTTCATAAAATTAAATGGTACTATTACCCAGATTAGCTATTGGGAGGAGTTTACTTTTTTTAGGAAAATTATTTGTTAAATTATTTTTTGACATAAATGATATCTCTGCCCCCGTCCAGTTATAATTGCCTAAATGAAAGAATTTTTGCCTGCTCACAAATGCATCTTCAGTGCCTGGGTCTGTACGAGGCATATTAAGCACTACTCTGATATATTTGGACAAATAGATTTATTGATCCTTTTTATTTTATTTGTTTCAGAACTTGTTCAATAAGCCGACAGGAATGAATTCTTCAGTCGTGCCCTTGTCTCAGGGCCAAGTAATTGTAAGCGTCCCCACAGGCTCCACAGTCTCAGCAGGAGGAGGTAACACCTCTGCTGTTTCTCCCACCTCCATCAGCAGTTCTGCTGCAGCTGGTCTCCAGCGTCTTGCTGCTCAATCCCAACACGTTGGGTTTACGCGAAGTGTTGTAAAACTCAAGTGTCAGCACTGTAACCGTCTTTTTTGCTACAAAACCAGAACTTCTTGATTATAAGGTAAACTTATAAAATCATGATAAAAATATTTCAGTATCTTAAATTATTTCTGACTTATGACACTGGTTATAAGAGGAATTTAGATTCCATAATACATAATGTGCAAAGTAATTTCATTAATGTCATTTTTTACAGGGTAAAATGTTTCAATTCTGTGGCAAGAATTGTTCTGATGAATATAAGAAAATAAATAATGTAATGGCAATGTGTGAATATTGTAAAATTGAGAAAATTGTAAAGGAGACAGTGAGATTCTCAGGTGCTGACAAGTCATTCTGTAGTGAAGGTAAAGATATGATTCTCATACAACCCAACTTTTTTTTAAATTTTTATTACTGGTTTTGAATTTTGGGCTACCCCTGTAGTGTTTCAGGGCTGCTCTCAGCTCTGTTTGGGGACCAGGTGGTACCGTAATTGAACCTAGGTTCCCATGTCTGAAGCATGTACTTAAGCCTTTTGTGTTATGTGTAATTGAGCCTAGGTTCCCATGTCTGAAGCATGTACTTAAGCCTTTTGTGTTAGTTCCTCAATCCTCATTGATTTAAAATTATCCTTTGTGTGTAAGGCTTGTTTGGTTTCCTCTTAATTTTTTTCTTTCTTTCTTTCTTTTTTTTTTTTTTTGGTCAGGTAGTGTCACACCCTATGGTATTCAGTGGTTACTCCTGGCTCTGCCCTCAGAAATTATTCCTCTTTGCTCAGGGACCATATGGGATGCTGGGAATTGAACCCAGGTGGGCTACGTACAAGGCAAACACCCTATCCTCTGTACTATCATTCCAGCCTCTTAATTTGCTTTTTGATGTATCCTTCATATATAGATGTTAAAATGAAGCAGAGATCCTCAAAGTGTAATGCAGAAGATGGTGGGGATATAAAAAGTTATTAGGTTGTTAAGGATATTTTAATTCTGTACTTCTAGAAGAAAGCTTGGGCTGGAGAGATAGTACAGCTGGTAAGACACTTGCCTTGCTCATGGCTAACCTAGGTTCAGTCTATGGCACCTTTATGGTCTCTCATATGGTTTACCGAGCCCTGCCAGGAGTGATACTTGAGCCCAGAATCAGAAGTAAGTCCTGAATACAGCTAGGGGGTGCCTCCCCTTCTGAAAATCCTGAAATTTTGTTAAATTTTGGACTAATACTAAGGTTAAACTGTTTTAAATGGCTGTTTCTGAATATAAATGATCTAAATATGCAAACTAAGTTTTCAGATGTTTTTATTCAGATAATTATAGAGCATTTTCTTGATTTTAAAATACAAGAAAAGTTTACTTCATTAGTGAATTTCCCCCCTCATTTTATTTTGCACATCATGATTTACAGTACTATTAATGGTAAAGTTTCATACATAACATGTTCTAGCACACACCCTCTACCAGAAAGTACACTTTACGGGCTGGAGAGATTTATAGGCGGGAGGGCTTTTGCCTTGCTCGCGGCCAACCTAGGTTTGATCCCCGGTATCCTGTATGGTCTCCCAAGCACTGCCAGGAGTAACCCCTGAACTTTACTGGGTGTGACCCCGCAAAGAAAAAAAAGAATGTTCACTTCTCTCTGCCAGTGTCCAGGGACCACCCCATCCACCACAGCCCCGTTGTGACTTGTCAAACCCTTTGACAACAATATAGAATAAGAAGCCAGTTCACTTTCTGGTACAGTATTTTATCACATGCACAAGTAAGACAGATGCACTGTATTATTTTTTCATCTGATTTTTAAACAAAATCAGATGAAAAGGACCAGAGTACAGCAGTAGGACATTTGTCTCGCATGTGGTTTGATCCCTGGCATTCCGTATGGTCTCCTAAGTGTGGAGCCAGGAGTAACCCCTGAGCATTGTTTGGTGTGACCCAAAAAGCCACAGTGATAGCATTGATTGTCTCAGTCAATATTTCTCAACCTTATTTTTTACCATGGCCCTCTTCCCAGCTTTATGCCCTCAGCTTTCCTTATCCAACTGGTTGGCCCCCCGTCTTGTGCTACGGCCCTAGATTATGTGATTTTCACCTCAGTGGCCCCCAGGAGGGGCCACTGCTCTAAATTGATCTCTCGGTGTAATAATTGGTGAGATCTTAAGTAAAGCTTTGTCATAGAGCATTTAAATTAAAGATGTAGATACTTATTCTTTTAATGTTGATTATATCTTTCCTCTTTCTTTAGGTTGCAAATTGCTTTATAAACATGACTTAGCAAAACGCTGGGGAAATCACTGTAAATTTTGCAGTTATTGTTTACAGACATCTCCAAAATTGGTACAGAATAATTTTGGGGGAAGGTAGAAGAATTCTGTTGTGAAGAATGCATGTCCAAGTACACAGTTTTGTTCTATCAGGTAATTACATATCCCTGGATTTCTTAAATTAGGGTATACTTTATTCCCCTTTTATCTTTCACATAGTATGAAGGAAAATTAATAATTTAAAACTTTTTTCACTCTTAGGAACCTGAGAAAATTTGGTCTTAATGTCATTATACATGCTGAGTGTCATACCAGCAGCACTGCGCTTTGGGGTCTCCAGCTCTACAACAGTGTTAGTTTTGAGCACAGTCTTCACACAACTGGTCAAGACTAAATTGTGCAGCGTCTGGTCAGCACAACTAGGAGTATACCAGCCGCATGACCAAGTGTGTTATGCCTGGTCATTGCAGCAATTACTGTAATAATAAGGAAGAGAAAGGGCAGAAATAAATGAACAATGAAATAAGGTTTTTTAAAAATTGTATAAAAAAGCTTAAACTTAAGTTTATTAAGTTCTATAACATTAAAAAGTTTTGGAAGATTGAAAGTATTATTTTTATTTTTGGTATTTTTCTTTAGAACACTTACTTAGTCTTATGACATTAAAATATTAAAGATTATGCTTTTCTTTTTTCCTTCTTTTTCTTTTTTGGCGGAACCACCTCTGCCTGTGCTCACGGCTTCTTCCTGGCTTTGTGTTCAGAGATCATTCCTGCTGGGACTTGGGGTGCCGGGGATTGAACCTGGTTTGGCTGTATACAGGCAAGCACAATAGCCACTACTGTTCTCTCCAGCCCTCAAATTGTGCCTTTTCTTACTTTTATTTTTTGTTTTGTTTCTTTCGGGCCACTCCTGGTGGTGCTCAGCAACCATATATAGTGCTAGGAATTGAACTGGGGTTTGCTGTATACAAGGCAAGTCCTGTAACCTCTGTACTATCTCTTTGGCCTTTTATTCAATTTTTGTGTTATTAAGATTACTTTTGAAATTTTCTAAGATGAGACATTTTTACTCTACTATGTTTTTGATGACTTAGCATTTCTATAATATGACTTTTTTGGTGGTGGTGGTTGAACACATACAATTAAAGCATGTGCTCTGCTGTGAAAGTATTTCTTTGATCAAGTGAGTGTTTAAAATGTTCAGTATAGGGGCCGGAGCGATAGCCCAGCAGGTAGGCCGTTTGCCTTGCACGCGGGCCGGCCCATGCTGGCCTGGGTTCGATCCCGGCATCCCATATGGTCCCCGAGCATCGCCAGGAGTAATTCCTGAGTGCAGAGCCAGGAGTAACTCCTGAGCATCGCTGGGTGTGACCCAAAAAGCAAAAAAAAAAAAGTTCAGTATAGGAGCTGGAGCAGTAGTATAGCTGTTAGGGTGTTAGCCTTGCATGTGGCCAACCCAAGTTTGATCCCCAGCATCCCATATGGTCCCCCAAGCACCGCCAGTATTTCCTGAGTGCAGAGCCAGGAAGAACCTCTGAACATTGCTGGATGTGACCTCCAATGCAAAAAAAACCAAACAAACAAACAAAAAGTTCAGTATAAAAGTATTGATAAGTAAATAATTGTTTATCATTATACGGCAGTAATACCTTTGTTTTTGTGATCTGAATTCTAACTTAATTTTAACTGCGTACTTGTATTTGTTTTGCTTTTATTCTTATAGAACAGATAACTTGATTTTATTTCTTTGCTTTTTTTTATTTTCAGATGGCCAAATGTGATAGTTGTAGCGACAGGGTAAACTTAGTGAGTCCTTGAAATGGCGAGGAGAAATCAAACACTTCTGTAATCTGCTTTGTATCCTGATGTTCTGTAATCAGCAAAGTTTGTGTGAGCCTCCTTCACAAAACAGTACAGGTACAATGAAACTTATGAAACTTAGGTTTCTGATCAATGCCAAGAATTGCTTTTCTTCTATAGAATGGCAGTTTGTCAGTTTGCAAAACTAAAATATTCTTTCTTTCATTTTAAAATGCTATTAACATTTATGGGGCCGGGCGATAGCCCAGCGGGGTAGGTCCATTGCCTTCCATGCGGCCAGCCCATGCCGGCTCGGGTTCGATCCCCGGCATCCCATATGGTCCCCGAGCACCGCCTGGAGTGATTTCTGAGTGCAGAGCCAGGAGAAACCCCTGTGCATTGCTGGGTGTGACCCAAAAAAGAAAAAAAAAAGCCATTAATATTTAGGTTCCTTTTTTAAAAAAAATAAAATTACCTAGATTAAGACAATAGTATGAATTAGCTCTTTCATTCTTTCTGTATGGGACATCCCTAGTAGTGTTGGTTGCTGGGTGCTGAATTCAGAACCTAGAACAAACTCAGACACTTGAATCCTCCTTTGCCTCTATTTTTTTTCATATTGAATCAAATTCTGTAAGAACTTTATGGGAAAGAATGGCAAATTTATGTAACAGAATCCCTATATTTTCCTTAAAAAATAGAAGATCTAAGTTGGAAAAGGTAGTACAGGGTTAAGGCATTTTATTATATTCAGATGACCTGGGTTTGATTCCTGGCATCAGATATAGTCCCTTGAGCAAACCAGGTATGGTTCAACCTCTGTCCTGCTTCTTCTATAAAAAGGATTTGAGGGGCCATTGGCTGCAGCCCACCCTAGCTCTTTTTTTTTTTTTTTGGGTCACACCCGGCAATGCTCAGGGGTTACTCCTGGCTCTGCACTCAGGAATTACTCCTGGTTGTGCTCAGGGGATCATATGGGACGCCGGGGATCGAACCCGGGCGGCACAGGCCAGCCGCATGCAAGGCAAACGCCCTACCCGCTGGGCTATCGCTCCGCCCCTGACCCTAGCTCTTAACCCATGCATCACACAGTTCCCTGAGCAGCACTGAATGTACTGCCATCTGTTACACGGTGGCTCCTCTGCTTGGTTGGCCTGGGTAATATGGCCCAAGTAATGCCCTGTCTTCAAACACTTGGATTGCACTGCACACCTGATTGACTGAAAATAACCAGTGGAATCCCAGGGTTTCTTCTGCACTGCTTGGAATGCCCTCTGCTCTCTGAAAGGGATGTAAGAGTGTGCAAAGAACACAACATCTAATTCTCATGTACGCTTGCATATGCATAGTTATGCAAGATAATGAGGCTGGCTTCTAAGTTTTATACTGAAAAAAAAATAGGGCAAATGCCCGTTTAGTCTGGAGACACTTAACAACAACAGAAAAGGCTGTAACCGGGCCAGAGTGATACTATTTGACTGTCCGGGATACAAACCCTGTAATCCCATATGGTTTCCTCATCACTGCCAGGAATAATTCCTAAGTGCAGAGCTAAGAGTAACCCCTGAGCATTACAGGGTCTGACCCAAAACCCAAAGAAAGAAAATGTAATAGTTCTTATCTATAAAAGCATTGTGTAATCTCCTTGGAATTTTGGTTTTCCCTGTTTGTGATTATAAATTACATAAAGTTTCCTTACTTTTATTTAATCAGCGAGTATTTCCATGGTGCCAGCAGCTTCAGCCGGGCCTCCCTCTCTAAGAAAAGATTCAACTCCAGTTATAGCTAATGTAGTATCATTAGCAAGTGCTCCAGCTGCTCAACCCACAGTAAATTCTAACAGCGTTTTACAAGGTATGGCTTGAAAACATTTGTTCTTTGTTTTTGGGAGGTGAATATAGTGGTTCTTTCACCTTTATGTTAGTGGTCAGTTTCATGTGTTGTTTGTATTACAAACAACAGTGGCTCACTGTGGATTGCTAGGGCATTAAATAGTATTCTCATAATTTCCATATTTTTTCCTTAAAATCTAGTTTACAACTGCTAGTGTTCCCCTCAACTAAATAAGATAATATATACTTTGATTGTGAGACTTGGTATTTATTAACCAATGCTCAGCTTTTGATGCTAATGTTTAATTATAAGATCCTGAATATATGTTTTAATTTATATCAGGTGCAGTTCCAACAGTAACAGCGAAAATCATTGGGGATGTAAGTTTTGTTATATTTATTAGTATTGCCACTGCTTATTTTCCATCCTTATTTAGTTTGAATATGTCTAAACCAATTACCTTTTATTCCTTATATAGTGATTTTATTACGTTAAATTTTATAATGTAGAATAATTTTTTTTTTTTTTTTTTTTTTTTTGGGTCACACCCGGCAATGCTCAGGGGTTTCTCCTGGCTCTGCACTCAGGAATTACCGCTGGCGGTGCTCGGCGGACCATATGGGATGCCGGGATTGAACCCTGGCCGGCATGAGCCAGCCGCGTGCAAGGCAAATGCCCTACCCGCTGGGCCATCACTCCGGCCCGATGTAGAATAAATTTTATGAGCTTGTTTCATCTTGTTATGAATAGGATTTTTTGATTATAGATCTTCTAACTTTTTTTTTTTTTTTTTTTTTGCTTTTTTGGGTCACACCCAGGGATGCCCAGGGGTTACTCCTGGCTCTGCATTCAGGAATTACTCCTATCAGTGGTTGGGGAAACATATGGGATGCCGGGGATGAAACCCGGGTCAACTGCGTGCAAGGCAAACACCCTACCCGCTGGACTATCTCTCTGGCCCTAAATTTTATTTATTTTTGCTTTTTGAGTCTCACTGGTGATGCTCAGGGGTTAACTCCTGGCTCTTGGGGAGCTCAGGGGGACCATATGAGATGCCAGGGATCAAACCTGGATCGGCCGTGTGCAAGGCAAATGCCCTACCGCTGTGCTATCGCTCTGGCCCCCAGGTCTTATAACCTTTATTTGCATGCTTGC
Source organism: Cryptotis parvus (assembly GCA_021461705.1). NCBI lineage: Eukaryota > Metazoa > Chordata > Mammalia > Eulipotyphla > Soricidae > Cryptotis > Cryptotis parvus. The sequence goes on along the minus strand of JAJIBD010008489.1, from coordinate 20,542 downwards.
AAATCTATAGTTAGGAAATAATTTAAAAAATTATACAGGATTAATGAAAATTATTCAAAATTCAGACATTAAAGATTTGTTTTGTAAATACAATCAGATTATAAATAGTAAATTTGTAAATTTTTTCTTAGATAGTAGAAATTACATAAGTATCTCCTTTTACTGAATTTTTTTGTCTTTCAAAATAAGAAAATAATGGGGAAAACTTTGACTGCAAGTGGCATTTTAATTTCTACCTACTTATTTACTTATTTATCTATCTATTTATTTATTTAGACTTATTTTGGTCACAGTGATGCTCAGGGTTACTCCTGGCTCTACACTCAGAAATTACTCCTGGCAGTGCCCAGAGAACTATATGGGATGATGGGATTGAACCCTAGTAGGCTGCATGCAAGGCAAGCACCCTCCTCTCTATACTGTCACCCAGCCCCAACAGTGGCATTTTTAAAGCATTTTCTGAGATGCGTTTCCATTTATTTTTTCAGGTTACTTACGATTCTGTTATTTCCATTTATCTTGGAGTTATGTTTCCTCTTACACTTAAAGCCAGTCAGGATGAATGTGAAGTTAAGATTTTTATTCGAGGGGGCCAGAGCGATAGTCCAGCGGGTAGGGCGTTTGTCTTGCATGTGGCCGACCGGGTTCGATCCCCGCCATCCCATATGATTCCCTGAGCACCGCCAGGCGTAATTCCTGAGTGCAGAGCCAGGAGTAACCCCTGAGCATTGCCAGGTGTGACCCAAAAAAAGCCCCCCACTAAATGAAAAGATTTTTATTCAAAATGTACTTATAAAGATAACATGTAAAAATGTTTAGATTAATTTTTCTAGAAAGAAGAGAAAATTGAAGTATTTTTTAGTTTATTTTTATGAGATTTGATATCAGTATTTATCTAATATCCTACAAAATAGGGGTTGGAGAGTTAGTACACCAGGAAAAGCACAGTACCCCAGCTAAAGGTAACTTGCATGTAGCTGACCCAGGTTCAGTCCTCAGATCCATGTATGAGACAGAAAGAGAAACTACCCTCCTCCCCAAAAAACCCCTGGGTCAATATATCTAGGTGACATAGTATCAAAATTATATCTAAAATGAAATGAATAGCTAAGTATACAAATTATAGTAAAAATATTGATATAGCCAGTTCAGAGACTATAATACTACATGGTGATTATCAGGCCATTTCAGCAGTGTTTGCATTATAAAACAGGTGAAGAAACAGTTTAAGTTACAAAATTGAAAGGCATAATGACCTTTGAAAAATTTTGACCAAATTATTTTTTAAAACTTGTCCAATAATGTTACTGATCAGCAGTGCTTTATAGTAGGAGTTGGTTCTTTTTTTGTTACTTAGGACAGGTAAATAACATTCACAGAAAATGTATAATTATCAAAATACTGTATTGTTGATATTTCAGTTCTAGTGTACTTCATAATTATTTAAATATTTATGTTCTTTAATGTAATTCTTGTGATATTTTTCTGTTCTGATTTTGGATTTATTTATTTTTAACTAGGCAAGTACACAAACTGATGCCCTGAAACTGCCACCTTCCCAGCCTCAAGACTTTTGAAGAATAAAGCTTTTATTGTGCAAACCCATCACACAGACTAAAGCCACTTCTTGCAAACCACATACCCAAAACAAGGAATGCCAGACAGGTATGATCCTTAAACCTTTTCTCATTCATTCATTATCCCTCTCTCCTTCCCTCCCTTCTTCCCTCCCTCCCTCCCTTTCTCCCTCCCATCCTTCTTTTTTGGGTCACAGCTGCAATACTCAGGGGGTTACTCCTGGCTCTGCACTCACGAATTACTCCTGGAGGCGCTCAGGGTACCATATGGGATGCCAGGGATCGAACCTGGGTCGGCTGCATGCAAGGCAAATGCCCTACCTGCTGGACTATCGCTCTGGCCCCAAATCTTTTATTTTATTTTTATTTTTTAGGGAGAAATAAATGTAGAATTTACTTACATCATTGAGTTTATGATTTTCTGTAAGTGATGTGCTTTTTTTATCCACTGTGTCTTTCACTTTGTGTGTTTTTTTTTTTTTTTTACATCGACAATGCTCAGGGGTTACTCCTGGCTCTTCTCTCAGGAATTACTCCTAGCAGTGCTCAGGGGACCATATAGGATGCTGGTGATCGAACCTGAGTTGGCTGTGTGCAAGGCAAATGCCCTACCCACTGTACTACCCAGCCTCTCACATCTGTGCTCCAGCCTCTCACTTCTTTTCTGAGAGGGTCTCTGAAGCAGTAGTCAGGAGGCCCAGGGCTCTTTTAGAAAATTACAGCTGGGCTGGCAGTAGTCCCAAAATGCAGTGCTGCTCAGGCACTGCCAAGAGTGTCCTTTAGCATAGAGCCTGGAGTAGCCTCTGAATACTGCTGGATGTCAACCCCTTCTCCCATAAGAGAATATTGTAATCTTTTAAGAAAAAAAGGGTAGTGATAATCCTGCATGCAAGGCCTTAGCTATCTCTCCAGCCTACTCCATTGCTCAACTTAATTCTCAATCTCGGTATCTCTGTGATTTTTTTTTAAAGCTTACTAAGATAATGCAAAGAGAATGTAATTGTAATACCATACTGGAAATAATTCTTTCAAAAAAAACTTTTTTTTTTTTTTTTTTTTCTTTTTTGGGTCATGCCCACCAATGCTCAGGGGTTACTCGTGGCTCTGCACTCAGAAATTACTCTGGTGGTGCTAAGGGGACTAGATGGAATGCCGGGGATCGAACCCAGGTCGGGAGCTTGTAAGGCTAATACCCTACCTGCAGGATTATCACTGCGGCCCCTTATTTTATTTTTTCCTAATGGATTATAATATTGTTGTGGGAGAAGGGATTAACATACAGCAGCATTCAGAGGCTACTCTAGGCTCTAAGCTAAGGGACACGCTTGGCAGTGCTTAAGGACCAAATGTGGTGCCAGGGCTCGAATCAAGGTCAGCTGCACGGAAAGCAAGCAGGTACCTTAACCCCTACTATCTCTGTCTCCTATTAATGATTGTGTCATTACAATACAAATCCATACAATTTGTATTGTATGAATTGTATGTTAAGAACAACTATTGTTTCCCCTTCATAAAGGAGGTTTTGCAGGGAGGAGGGGGAGAGAGAGAGAGAAAAGAGAGAGAGAGAGAGAGAGAGAGAGAGAGAGAGAGAGAGAGAGAGAGAGAGAGAGAGCAATATATAGCCACTTTACTTATGCATGAATGATCTTGGTTTGATTCCTGTCACCACATATGGTCCTCTGAGCATCTACAGGAATGATTCTTAACTGCAGAGTGAGGAATAAGCCCTGACAACACTTGGTTATGTCCAAAATCCAAAAATTTAAAAAGTAGGCAGAAACAAACAGAAAAACCCAACTTGTTTTTCACAGGAACCTTTACATACTTATTTTGTTTTTGGGTCATACTCAGTGATGCTCACGGGTTACTCATGGCTTTGCACCAGTAATTACTCCTGTCTTGTGTGAGGGATTATATGGTATGCTGGGGATTGAATCTTTTTTTTTTTTTTTTTTTTTTTTGACAACCCCTGGCAATGCTCAGAGGTTACTCCTGGCTCTTCGCTCAGGAATTATTCCTGGCGGTGCTTGGGTGACCATATAAGGAATTGAACCCAGGTTGGCCGGGTGCAAGGCAAGTGCCCTACCCGCTGTACTATTGCTCCGGCCCCTGCAGATCGAATCTTGGTTAGATGCGTACAAGGCAAGTGCCCTACCTGCTGTAATATCACTTTGGCCCCTCACAGAACCTTCAGTTTTTGAGCTTTTCTGTACTCTGTTTCACTGTATCACTGTCTTCCCGTTGTTCAGCTCCAGTTTACTTGAAACTTTACTCTGTTTCAAGTAAAGTTAATTTCATCGACAGAACTTATGAACTTCCTTCTGGGCAAAAGAAGGGAGGTCTTCCACTTGAGGTATCAGGTAGCCCTAAAGGTTCCTCTGGGTGATGAGCCCGCCTTAGCAGTCAGTTCAGTGTGAGGGACCAGGTCTTGTGGTGATGAGGGCCACCACGGTACCTTGCTTTTTTGAGGACCACTTTTAGCATTGCTTGGGGATCTCTAGGGCTACAACAGGTGATAACTTGTGTGAGCCTCTTATTAACTACACATCCTGACCCTTGTTGCAAAATCCACTTTTCTGGAAACTTGGCAAGGTGGTGACTTCTTTCCCAGGAGTCCAATCTGTGGGTGGACACTGGGTGGAGGAAGAGAGCCCTTGGGTACTCTCAGCCACACTTAAAGTTAATTTATCTTCTTCAGCTCGTAGCAGGTGAAGATGAGAAATGATGGTGGCCTGCCCTGGTGAGATATAGTAGACCTTCTTTGGGGACTGTTAAGAATGGAACTTCTGGGGTTGGAGTGAGAGCACAGCAGGTAGCTGTGATCTGCAGCATCTCAGAAGGTCCCTGGAGCACTGCCAGGAATGATATGTGGAGTGAGACCTTACCCCTGAGCATTGCCATGTCTGCCCCAAACACAGGCAAACCAACCAAGGTGGAGCTGGCTGAAGGGGATAAGGTACAGGTGGTGGCTCAGATATCACGGACTTCAACTATTCTTATTACAGTTACAGATTTTCTTGTATAAAGTCACAGAATTTAAAGTCGGAAGGAGGGTCCGGAGCGATAGTCCAGCGGGTAGGGCGTTTGCCTTGCACGCGGCCAACCCGGGTTTGATACATGGCATCCTATATGGTCCCCTGAGCACTGCCAGGAGTAATTCCTGAGTGCAGAGCCAGGAGTAACCCCTGAGTATCGCTGGGTGTGACCCTAAAAGAAAAAAAAATTAAAAAAAAAAACAAAGTTGGAAGGAAACTGGTGCCAGAGTGATAGTTCAGTGGGTGGGGCATTTGCTTTTTATGTGGGCCCCCAGGTTCCATCTCTGATACCCCAAAGGGAGTGTTTCCTGAATCCACCAGGAGTGATTCCTCAACACAGGAGGGTATGGCTAAATAAAATAGGATCGCATCAGATCCTAGATTCTTCATCTGGAAAATTACTCTGGAAACCAATACTTGTCAGATATTAGATGCATATGCATTATTTAGGAAACCAATTGACTGACTGACTGACTTCCCGTTCATCATCGATTTGCTCGAGCGGGCACCAGTAACATCTCCATATGTTCTGTCTCATGCTAGTAGAGCCCAAGGGGCACCTGCTTGCTCCAGGAACATAAAGAGCCTCAAATTATTCCATCAGGTCATGGGAATGAGGTCTATAATTGTTACTGGTATTTGACATATCAAATATGACACGGGTAGCTTGCCAGGCTCTGCCGTGTGGGTGGCATACTCTTGTAGTCACCTCTAAATAAAGCATTTATTGATGAACCCACGCGACCACAGAGCGGCCGCGCGAGCCGGGCTGTAATAGGCTGGTCTGCTGGGTGGAGTTCTGACGAGAGGGAAGTCCGGCTGTGGAAAATGGAGACCCTCATGGAGTGGGGAGTTGTCTGGCTTGTTGCGAGGCTCAGCTGGGGTGGCGGGCCAGGGCTAGAACCCGCCATCCCTCTAGGGGCTCCTCGTGAGCAGCTGGGCACAGAGAGTCAGTAGCAGCTCTGTCCCATGTCTCTGGATCAGCATACCTGGGCCAGATTTAAAAAAGACTGCTGCAGGGTAGATCTCAATGAGGCGGGCTGTAATAGGCTGATCTGCTGGGTGGAATTCTGACGAGAGGAAAGTCCGGGTGTGGAAAATGGAGGCCCTCATGGAGGTGGGGGTCGTCTGGCTTGTTGCAAGGCAGTTAGTTTAATTATAATACAGTGGAGCCTAAAGTTTTGCATTTCACACAAGTACTGGATAAAATCAATACTTTTAGTCCGTGGAGTACATTGACTCATAGGGTACAAAAAGATATAATCCTAGTTTTATTTGTATGTTTCTGTTTTTAAACCAGTAGTGACTTACTTAATATAATATAGCTTGGTTATCTGACATTTTATAATGAGATATGTCTATATTTTTGTGATACCATATTATGGTAAAATTTATGCATTTTCGTTTTCACCTCTAATCCTAATCAAATCAATAGCTTTTCACTTCTCACTAGCATTACTCTTTTTTTTTTTTTTGCTTTTGGGTCACACGCCGGCCAGGGTCGGGGGGCTTCTGGCCTGCTCAGCATACTTGGGGGGGGGGGATGGGGCGGCAGCCGCGGGGGGGTGCCCCCCTACCCGCTCTCTTTTTTTTTAAAAATGTTTTATTGGGGCCGGAGCCGATAGCCCAGCGGGTAGGGCATTTGCCTTGCATGCCGGCTGGCCCATGCCCGGCCACCCCGAGCACCGCCAGGAGTAATTCCTGAGTGCAGAGCCAGGAGAAACCCCTGATGGCATTGCCGAAAGTGTGACCCAAAAAAGAAAAAAAAAATGTTTTATTAATTACTGTTTTCTTACATAATTGATTTTACAATTTTTTTTTAAATTTGCTTTTTTGGGTCACACCCAGCAGTGTTCAGGGATTACTCCTGGCTCTTTGCTCAGGAATTATGGGATGCCAGGATCGAACCCAGGTCAGCTGCGTGCAAGGCAAATGCCCTACCCGCTGTGCTATCGCTTTTTTGTTTGTGTTTTGAGGGGAGACATATGTAAGGGTTCTTAAGGCTTATTCCTAGCTCTGTGCTTAGGATTTATTCCTGGATGAACCTTAAGTGTCCTGGGGATCGAATCCAGGTCAATAATGTGCAAGGGAATTGCCTTACATGCTTTGGTCCATATTTAGTATTATTTTTTGGCACACAGGAAAGACTAGTGTTCATTAAGTAATTGAATCTGTCTTCCATCCCTCCCCTGCCCCCATCACTATTTCCCTTTCCATGATTTATTTTGGGAGGTAACACTCGAGTGCTACTGAGGGGTTACTCCTTGGCGTGCTCTGAGGGCCATATGGGATGCTGGGGATCCAACCCAGGTTGGCCCCATGCAAAGCATATGCCCTCCGTGCTGTACTATGGCTCTCAGTCCTCCCCTTTTCATGACTAATTTCTCTTTCATTGGATCTTTTTTAATACCTTAAAACATGTTATATTCTTTATTTTGCTTGGTTTTTTATTTTGCTTTGGCATATCAAATACGACATGAGCAGCTTGCCAGGCTTGCCGTGCTGGGTAGCATACTCTTGTAGTCACCTCTAAATAAATCATTTATTGATGAATAAAGACTATCACAGCCCGGCTTGCTCGGTCACTAGCAACCGTGCGGTTCATCAATAAATGCTTTATTTAGAGGTGACTACAAGAGTATGCCACCCGAACGGCTAAATAAAAAATTCTTTATTTTGTGTGCTTTTTGGGTCACACCTGGCGATGCTTAGGGGTTACTCCTGGCTCTGCACTCAGGAATTACTCCTGGCAGTGCTCGGGCTACCATAAGGGATGCCGGGGATCGAACCTGGGCCGGCACAGGCCAGCCGCGCATGCAAGGCAAACGCCTTACCCACTGGGCTATTGCTCCGGCCCCTGGTTTTGGTTTTTGGACCACACCCAGCTTTACTTATGGTATATAAGCTATGGTATATGGGCTAAGCTCATGCTTATGGATCACTCCTAGTAGTGCTGGGAAACCATACAGGTTGCTGGAGATCAAATCAAGTTTAACATCATGCAAAGAAATGCCCTGCCTGCAGTCCTATCTTTCTAGCTCCTGTTACAGTATTTGCTTTTATGTGTGTGTTTGTGTGGGGGTTGTTGGGGGGGTCCACATTTGTCTCTGCTCAAGCATGACTTCTGGCTCTGTGTCAGGGTTCATTCCTGGTGCTTAGGGAACATACAGAGTGCTGGGGTCAAACTCAAGTCAGCCACATACAAGGCAAAATTCCTACCTGCTGTACTATTGCTCTTTCTACTGTTATAAAATTCCTACCAGCTGTACTGTTGGGTCGCTCTTTCTACTGTTACTTGTCACTACTAGGTATAGTAAGTATTAGAACTATCTCAATACCTGAGCACTTTTTATTTTTGTTCAGTTTTTTTTTTTTTCAATCCGGCCCAGGTATGCTGAACCAGAAACTCTCAGACATGGGGCAGAGCTGCTACTTGCTCTCCCCTGTGCCCAGACGCTCATGAGGCGCCCGGGAGGCATGGCGGGTCTAGCCCTGGCCTGCCACCCCAGCAGAGCCTCACAACAAGCCAGATGACCCCCGCCCCCCTTACTCCATGGGGGTCTGCCATTTTCCACATCCAGACTTCCCTCTCGTCACAACTCCACCCAGCAGACCAGACTATCAGAGCCCAGATCATCGACATCTACCCTGCAGCAGTTTTTTTTTCAATCCGGCCCAGGTATGCTGAACCAGAGACTCTCAGACATGGGGGCAGAGCTGCTACTTGCTCTCCCTGTGCCCAGCCGCTCATGAGGCGCCCGGGAGGCATGGCGTGTTCTAGCCCTGGCCTGCCACCCCAGCAGAGCCTCACAACAAGCCAGACGAGCCCCCTCTGACTCCATGGGGCCCGCCGTTTTCCACATCCGGACTTCTCTCTCGTCACAACTCCACCCAGCAGACCAGACTATCATAGCCCGGCTCGCTCGGCCACTCAGTGGCCATGCGGTTCATCAATAAATGCTTTATTTAGAGGTGACTACAAGAGTATGCCACCCTCATGGCAAGCCTGGCAAGCTGCTCATGTCGTATTTGATATGCCAAATACCAGTAACATTTATATTAGGTCATTCCCATGACCTAATATAATGGTTTGAGGCTCTTTATGTTCCTGGAGCAAGCGGATGCCTTTGGGTTCTACTAGCATGAGACAGGACATAGGGAGATATTACTGGTGCCTGCTCAAGCAAATAGATGATGAGCGGGAAGATAGTGATTGTAATTGCTTTTTCCAACTGAGATATAGTTAACTAAATCATCGTATTAATTTTAGTTGTGCAATATAATGATTCAATTTACTTGGAAATAATCAAGTTAAATGCAGTATCTAATTATATAGAACTCACGCTTTCTTTTTTTTCTTCTGCTTTTTGGGTCACACCCAGTGGCGCTCAGGACTTACTCCTGGTTCTGCACTCAGGAATTACTCCTGGTGGTGCTCAGGGGATGCCGAGGATCGAACCATATGGGATGCCGAGGATCGAACCCGGGCCGGCACAGGCTGGCCATGTGCAAGGCTAAAGCCCTACCCGCTGGGCTATTGCTCCAGCCCCCATACACATTTTTTTAATGATGAAAAATTTCAAGATCATAGGGCCATAGGTAGGGTGTTTGCTTTGCCTGAGCCAACCTGGTTTTTATCCCCGGCATCTCATACAGTCCCCCAAGCACCTCCAGTAGTGATTCTGGTTTTTTTTTTTTTTTTTTGGGTCACACCGGCGGCGCTCAGGGGTTACTCCTGGCTTTTCAGTTAGGAATTACTCCTGGCAGTGCCTGGGGGACCATATTGGATGCAGGGGATCAAAACCGGGTTGGCCTCGTGTAAGGCAAATGCCCTACCCTCTGTGCTATCACTCCAGCCCCAGTAGTAATTCTTGAGTGCAGAGCCAGGAATAATCCTTGAGCATTGCCAGCTATGACCCAAAAAAGTAAAAGGAAAAATTAAAAAAAAAAAGAAAAGTTGAAGATCTATTAAGAACCTATTAATAGGTTAAAAGTATCTGTTGTGTTCTAATTAGAACTTTCAGGTATGCATTCTAGTATTTGTAGCTATAGTTCCCATTCTTTGCATTCCTTCGACGTAATTTTTTTTTTTGTTTTTTTGTACACACCCCAAATGCTCAGGGGCTAATCTCAGTTCTTTCCGTTTTTGGGGTCACTCCTCACAATGCTTGGGATTGGGGAATAGATCATGCAGTGTCAGAGATAGAACCTGGGCCTCTCACCCTCTGAACTTCTTAAAATTAATTTTTAGTGTAAATCCATATTACTTTCTGCTAAGCAATCTGTAGTAGTTCCCTTCTATTATAAATGATGCAGAAATGTACATTATTACTTCACAAAGATTTCAACCAATTTGCTTTTCTTTCATACTACTACCCTACTAATTTATGTTAATACTTTTACGTATATCTTACTAAAACCACTATCAGTCTTTCTATTTAGCCATCCAAATCATACTCTGCATTTACTTCATTCTCCAATAGGGATATTTTGTGTTGCTCATTTTATTTATTTATTTAAACACCGTGATTTACAAAGTTACAATATAGTTGTTTCAGGTATTCAGTAATACAACACCAGTCCCCACCACCATTCTTCCCGACCATCACCAAAGATCCTCATTTCCTACCCAGCCCCCAAGCCTGCTCCCTTAGAAGGCACTACTTAATTTACTGTGTGAAACTTACTACAATATATCATAGTGGTGATGCAAAAGTCATGACTTTTCTACTTTGCTGTTAATTGCAAATTGGGCCTTCTGTGTCATTCCTTTCACTTATTGAACTTACTAAACTTGGTGAGCTTCTACTCAATTTTTTTTTTTCTTCTTGGGTCACACCCGGCGATGCTGAGGAGTACTCCTGGCTCTGCACTCAGGAATTACTCCTGGCAATGCTCGGGACCATATGGGATGCCGGGCGATCCAACCCGGGTTGGCTGTGTGCAAGGCAAACGCCCTACCCGCTGGACTATCGCTCCGGCTCCTCTACTCAATTTTTTAACAAAGTTGTTCGTAATCATTTGTTATAGACATTCAATTTTCAATCCCAGTTGCAAATCCCACCACCATTATTTCCAGTTTTCTCAACCACTTAAGCCTGCCCCTATAGCAGACCCTCATTAATATGTTTAATATTGCTTGTTATAGATAATTTTGCTAAACATGATCAAGAAATGTTTTCTTAGAAGAAAGTGAAGATTGTTCAATCTCAGTCAGGAGACATTAATCCCTTGGATAAGATATTACTGATACATTGTTATGTGATAGGCTTTGTGTATTTTATTATTGGTTGCTTTCTCCTTTATATCCATTAAATGTGGTGTGCTATCTGGTATATCAGTATAGTAGTGTGAGATGTCGCGCAGCTGTGAATGTAGTTGCTAACTTCAGGAATTTGGAAATTTTTAACTGGGTAATAAAATCAGTTAAATTTTTAGCTTAGTGGTGGCTTTGGACCATGAGCTTGACAGCCTGGCCTTCTGGAAGAGCAGGGAGATGGGGAGGTAACCCATACCCAACTCCATGAAAACGTGGAGATTTCAGTCACAAAACCTGCTTACCTGAGTTTTTCAGCAGCTTAATTTCTGGATGGAGCTTGTGTGAATAGTGGAATTTGGCTTTTAGTACGGTGGTGATTGTGGAATGTGAAGGATTTCGGCTGGTGTTACCTACTTTTAGATGTACTTACCTGTTTTTTTAAATTTTAATTTAATTTTATTTTTTATGCTTTTTTTTTTTTTTTTTTGTCATACCCAGTGATGCCCAGGGTTTATTCTTGGCTCTGCACTCAGAGATTTCTCCTGGCAGTGCTCAGGGAACTGTATGGGATGCCGGAGATTGAACCTGGGTCGTGCTATTGCTCCTGCCCTTGTACTCATCTATTTCTCCTTTCTATGAACTGCTACTGTCAGATTGTAATAAATCTCTATGCTTAAAATTTCTTTAATGTGTTTTTAACTGTTGTCTTTTTTTATTAGAAGACACTCCAAGTCAGCCCCAAATCGTTGTGGTGCCTGTTCCTGTACCAGTGTTCGTGCCATTACCTCTTCATCTTTATACTCAGTATGCGCCTGTCCCATTTGGCATTCCAGTCCCAGTGAGTAGTTATTTAGACATTAAATAATTTACAATGCATTTATTTCAGTTAAAGATACAGAGGTCCAACAAGCAATAGGGAAGTAAATTTGTACCTGGTAAGAGGGCAGGCTTTTTGGGGTGGGCGTGTAACTGGGGACACTGGTAGAAGAAAGGCTATACTGGTGATGGGATTTGTGTCGGAGCATTGAGGTGGAAGCTGTATTATGAACAGATTTGTAAATCAGTGTTTAAAAGGAATTTACAGATTCAGCAAGAAATAGGTAGTGAAAACTGTGCTACTGGTCACTGGGGCGCTAGGAGAGGAAAGGAGGGAATGATGAATGGAGGGAGCCTTTTTGGGGTGGAATGGCATTGGAATTTTTAGTGCCTGCAGTGGTGACAGTTGTTCCCATTCTGAGGGTATGATGCTAAATCCATGGACTTACATGGTATTGAAAATCAAATGATAAGTAAGTAAAAGAGAATTTTGGGGTGATGGGTTAGCCAAACCCCCGTAGTTATCTAGGGATATTCCCATCTCATATATATATATATATATATATATATATATATATATATATATATACACACACACACACACACACTCGATATATATTATCGAGTATATATATACTCGATATATAATCTCTTATATATTTATATATGTATATATTTATACATGCATACACATACACATACCTACATACATGCACACATACACACACCCATACACACATACACATACCTCGGCACCCGTGTGGTCCCCAGAGCACCACCAGGATTAATTCCTAAGTATAGAGCCAGGAATAACCCCGAGTATTTCTGGGCGTATGCCCCCCAACTTTGCTCTGGGGACCATATGGGGTGCCGGGATTAAACCCAGGTTAGCCCCATGCATAGTAAATAAATGCCATACTCACCATACTGTTGCTTCAGCCATGATTTTTTATTTATTTTTAAATTTACAGCTTATTAAGGAAACTTTTTTACTTGTTGGTGAATTGTATCAAACTCTGATTGATTAGTATATTACTATATTAAGAGCCACTTTTGTCTATACCTTGTTTTTTTTTTGGGGTGAGGAGGGTGGGGCTTATCTTATGGGCCACATCCTCTGAGCTCATTTTGGCAATGAAAATAATATATTTCAGCAGTGCTAATTGACTGTCAGTCTAATACTATATATATATATATATATATATATATATATATATATATACATACACACACACATACATACATACATATATATATACATATATATGTATGTATGTATGTATGTGATATATATATTTGCTTTTTGGGTCACACCCGGCAATGCTCAGGGGTTTCTTCTGGCTCTGCACTGAGGAGCTTCGGGGAACCATATGGGATGCCGGGATCTAACCCAGGCTGGCATGGACCAGCTGCGCGCAAGACAAACGCCCTACCCGCTGGACTATCTCTCTCGCCCCATTTTTTTTTGGGAGGTGACCATACCCAATTGTACATGGGGGCTTACTCCTGTCTGCGTGCGTCGGATATTACTACCGGTGGACTTGGGGGACATATGGAGTGCTGGGTATTGAACCTGGGTCAACTGCATGCAAAATAAATGCCCTACCTGCTGTACTCTTGCTCTTGCCCTCGAATAACTAATAGTTTTTTTTTTTTTTTTTTTTTTGCTTTTTGGGTCACACCCGGCTATGCTCAGGGGTTTCTCCTGGCTGTGCACTTAGGAATTACTCCTGGCGGTGCTCAGGGGACCATATGGGATGCTGGGGATTGAACCCGGGCCCCGGGCCGGCACAGGCCGCCGAGTGCAAGGCAGACGCCCTACCCGCTGGGCTATCGCTCCGGGCCCTAATTAATAGTTTTGACAGCACACCTTTTACCCAAGAAATGCTTTACTCTGTCTTTGGTTTTCCAGATGCCTGTCCCTATGGTTATTCCATCCTCAATGGATAATGAAGATAAAGTCCCTGAGAGTATTGAACACATTAAGGAAAAGCTTCCCTCCCATCCATTTGAAGCTGATCTTCTTGAGATGGCAGAAATGATTGCAGAAGATGAAGAAAAGGAGAAGACTCTATCCCAGGGAGGTTGGTATCCTTTTAAAGTAAAAAAAGAAAAACACACCTTCAGAGTTTCAGGTAATTTTAAGTATCAGTGACTCAGGATTTTTCTAAACTTTTCATTGTTTAAGTTCCAAAGCTATTGCTGTTAAACTTGTTGAAACATTGAAAATTCTTTTTTTTGGTGATAGGAGAGTTTTGGCAATATTGGTGGTGCCTGAGTGGGTACCCCTGGTTTTGTGTTCAGGGATAATTCCTGCCAAGAACCTTCCTAAGTGTTGCTAGTCCATACAGTTTTCAGTTATTAATGTTTTTGGGTGGGGGAATGTATAAATCTTAACGCTTTTTGATCATTTTCAGTCCTATATTCAAAGATACAGTACCCCAGTACAAATTCCTATTGTATAGTGACTATATAGAGGGTAAGTGAAACTTTAGGGTGAAAAGTACAGATAAATTCTACACTATTCTGTTAGTGTAGAATAATGATAATAGCAGTATTTAACATTATCTTTGTTTACTCCTACATATTGTCCTCATGTACATTACCCTGAACACAAGGCCTTATCTAACTTCATAACTACCCTTTGTGTTAGGAAGGAAGGGGTGAAGGAGACTGTTTACTGCAGATTCCTCAAAATGATTATTTTGCTTCCTGTAGTTAATATAGTCAAGAAGCAACTATATTAATATATTAATATGGTCAAGAAGTGATGGAGACCTTGAATTCATTTCTCTCTGACCCCAAAATGTGTTAAACCTAAAAATTTCTACAGCAGAGGTAATCATAATGAAATAGAATAGCATTGAAGATAATTGAAATATATGTGAATTTTTATTAAAATGGTTTTTATTGAAATGGAGATTATCATACTGAGTGAAATTAGAAGGAAAAGGACAGATATAGAATGACTGCATCCATTTGTGGGATATAAATATATACCAGTGTTCTACTAATTATTGGATATGGTAATGTCAGACTAGAACTGAGCATTGAATGTAGGCAAAGGGATATACCTGATAACTCCTAAATATATGTAGGGCAAGCCACAATGTGTAAGAAAAGGGGGTGGAGAGAGAGATTGAGAGAGAAAGAAGAAAAAGAGGAAGGAAGATGAGGAGAAGGAGAAGAAGGAGAAGAGGAAAAGTGCCTGTTACAGAGGTGGGAGAGGGGAGGGAATCTGGGGGACATTGGTGGAGGGGATGGGTGCTGGAACATTGTATGACTGAAACCAATTTTGAACATCTTTGTGATTGTATATCATCTCATGGTGGTATAATGAAATGAAACAAAATAAAATAAATTTTAAAAAAAGAAAATGGGTTTTATCTTTCATTGATAAACTTAGAAGTTAGTCGTTCCTGACAGTGTTCTCTTTACTTAAGTCTCCTGACTGAAGTTTTAGGTTATGGTTTTATGTAATAAATGCTAAATGATCTTTTGTAAATCACAGCATGTGATAAAAATATTGTCAGCTTTGTTGTTTTGTTGCCAGGAAGTTTTTAAATGTTACGTATTCTGAGAGATGGGTAAACCAGCGTACTTGTTACTATTTCAGTGTTTCTGATTTCCTTGTGCTCTTTACAATTTGAAAATTCTAATTCACTTAGGTGTGGATTTGGGAAAGTGAGTTATTTGTGTGCGTCTGTAATCTGTGTGTTTGTCTTTGTGTGTCTGTGTGTATATGCACACACATATATACATGTATAGTTATCACTTGTCTTCCCATTGTTCATCAATTTGCTTGAGCGGGGTGCTAGTGGCGGCTCCATTTGTTGGGAATGAGGTCCATTATTGTTACTGTTTTTGGCATATCAAATACATGATGGGTAACTTGCCAGGTTATGCTGTGTCCCTGGGTTCATCCCAGGGGGCCCAGTCATTTTCTGTGTCAGACCATCAACCACCGGGGCCCACTGGGCAAAGCCCTGGGTGTAGACAAGCCTGTTTCCTGTCTGCCACCTGCTGACAAAAGCCGGGCACCGCGGCCACACCTGCAACACCTCGAAGAGCAGGTGTAATATACAGTGGTATAATAAGATTAAAAAAATACAACACAAAAGTCAATGGCTTTCTATATGCAAATAATGAAAGAGAAGAAAGGGATATTAAAGAAACAATCCCATTTACAATTACGCCACAGAAAATCAAATACCTAGAAATCAATTTGACTAAGATTGTAAATGATCTGTACAAAGAATGCTACAAAATGTTGCTTCAAGAAATAAGGGCCGGAGCGATAGCCCAGCGGGTAGGGCGTTTGCCTTGCAGCGGCCGGCCTGTGCCGGCCTGGGTTTGATCCCCGGCATCCCATATGGTCCCCTGAGCACCGCCAGGAGTGATTCCTGAGTGCAGAGCCAGGAGTAACCCCTGAGCATCGCCGGGTGTGACCCAAAAAGAAAAAAAAAAAAAGAAAGAAATAAAAGAGGACACGAGGAAATGGAGATACATTCCCTGCTCATGGATTTGGAATATTAACGTCAAAACAGTAATACTCCCTAGAGCTTTATACAGATTCTGTGTAGTCCCTGTAACATATCCATAACATTTTTCAAAGAAATTGATCAAGCACTCCTGAAATTTTTATGACTAATAAGCTCCCAGGAATAGATAAAGCAATCCTTGGAATAAAGAGGATGAGAAGTATCATTTTCCCCAACCTCAAACTCGACTACAAAACATTAATTAAAATGGCATATTATTAGTATAGAGATAGACTCGTAGACCTATGGAATAGAACTGAATATCCTGAAACATACTGTCAAGTATATGATCGCTTAATCTTTGATAAAGGAGTAAAAAAATATTAAGTGTAGCAAAGAAAGCTTCTTCAACAAATGGTGCTGGGAAAACTGGGCTGCTGCATATAAAAAGTGAACTTTGACCTCTGTCTAATGCTATGCACAAAAGTCAGATCAAATGTATTAAAGATTTCAGTATCAGACAAATCTATAAGCTACATCGAAGAAAACAGGAAAACGCTTCTACGACATCGAAGCTAAAGGACTCTTCAAGATGAAACACCACTGACAAAGCAAATGGAAGCAAAGCAAACAAGTGGGATTATATAAAACTGAAAAGCTTCTGCACCTGAAAAGAAAGCGGTGACCAAGATACGGAGACAGCCCACTGACTGGGAACCGAATATTCACCCAATTCCCATCTGGTAAGGGGTTAATATCCAGGATATATCAGGCACTGGTAGAACTTTACAAGAAGAAAACAGCCAACCCCATCAAAAAATGGGAAGAAGAAATGAAAAGAAACTTCCAAAAAGAAGAAATTCAGGTGACCAGAAGGCATATGAAAAAGTGTTCATCATTAATCATCAGGGAAATGTAAATCAAAACAACAGTGAAGTATCATCCATC
Organism: Cryptotis parvus; assembly: GCA_021461705.1. Classification (NCBI taxonomy): domain Eukaryota; kingdom Metazoa; phylum Chordata; class Mammalia; order Eulipotyphla; family Soricidae; genus Cryptotis; species Cryptotis parvus. The sequence continues at coordinate 3,426 of JAJIBD010008489.1, read as the reverse complement.
TCATACCACAGAGACTGGCACACATCCAAAAGCGCAAGAACGGGGGCTGGAGCAATAGTCCAGCGGGTAGGGTGTTTGCCTTGCACAATTGGCCAACCCAGTTTCTATTCCCTGCATCTCATATGGTCCCTTGTGCATCACCAGGAGTAATTCCTGAGCGTTGCTCGCTGAGTGACCCAAAAACAAAAACAACAAAACAAACAAAAGAGCAAGAGCAGTCAGTGCTGGCATGGATGCAGGGAGAAAAGGGACTCTCATCCACTGTTGATGGGAGTGCTGAATGGTCCAGCCCTTTTAAAAAACAATATGGACATTCCTCCAAAAAACTAGATATTGAGCTCCCATTTGACCTAGTAATACCACTCCTGGGAATATACCCTGGGAAGCCAAAACACATAGCAGAAACACTATCTGCACTTCTGTATTCATTGTAGCCCTATTCACGATAGCCAGAATCTGGAAACAACCAGAGTGCCCGAGAACAGATGACTGAATAAACTAGGGTTCATCTACACGATATTATACTATGCATCTTTCAGAAAAGATGAAGTCATGAAATTTACATGCAAATGGATGGTCTTGGGAACTATCATTCTGAGTGAAATTAGAAGGAAAAGTACAGATATAGAATGGCTGCATTCATTAATGGGATATAAATATATACCAGTGTTCTACTAATTGTTGGAAATGCTAATGCCAGACTAGAACTCACCATTGAATATACACAAAGAGACTTACATGATAAACCCTAAATGTAGTATAAGGTATTAATAGCCTGAGGTTAAAATACATAAATTTGTAATGTGTGTATTATGCACTCTCTTAGGCTGTTGCCCCTATCTTAAAAACACAGAATTTTGGGGCTTCTATAAATAATTTGGAAGCTTAACTAGTTCCTAGTGATAGTTCTCTCTCTTATCTATCTTTATTTATTCATTCATTTATTTGCTCATTTATCTATCTATCTATCTATTTATCTATTTATTTATTTTTTGGGTCACACCCGCCAGACCATCAGGGGTTACTCCTGACTCTTTGCTCAGGAATTACTCCTGGCGGAGTTCGGTGACCATATGGGATGCTGGGGATCGAACCTGAGTAGGCTACGGCGAAGGCAAACTCTTTACCCGCTGTGCTATCGCTCTGGCTCGAGATAGTTCTCATTTTGAGATGAATTCTTTGTTTACATTAATAGCATTTTGTAGGTGCTTCAATGCAGTAGTTATAATCACTGTAGGTGAAATCAGGTGGTTTAGACACATGAAGGAGAGGACAGGTTTCCAGTTAGGTGAGAACTAGCTCAATTTATCTTTGGTTTTGGGAAAACAAGCACTTTGCATGGCTTTAAAATAAAGCCCTTTTTGGTACTTGGCTCAAGTCCTTGTTCTTCTAAGAACAAGTATTTCTGTATTTCTTCGCTTGCTTGCTGGTTTACTCTCTCAAGCCCATGTTTTCTCTTGAGTACATATTGCTTCTCTCTTCTCCTTACGTCTTTCCAATAAAACTAGCTCACGGGGCTGTAGCATAGTACAGAAAGTAGAGTGCTTCCCTTGCGTGTTGCTGACTGAGGTTTGATCCCTGGCATTTTATATTGTCTCCCAAGTGCTGCTAGGAGGAACCTCTGAGTATCCCCAGCTATGGCCAAGGCAAAAACAAACCAAAAATATTAAGTAAAAACTACTTTGCTTTATTAAAATAAAACCTTTCAGAAATGCTTGAATTTTAATACTATGAATTTTTTAATTTTTAAATTTTTGGATTTTAGGCCACACCCAGCAGTGTTGAGATTATTTTCTATCACCCTAGTGGTGCTTGGGTACACTGTGTGGTGCTGTGCATTCCTACCAGGATCCACTTCATGGTTTGGCAAGCATCTTATCTTTATAATATCTTTGGGCCAATGCTTTTAATTCTCGGCTTTTTTGCTTTTTTGTTTGCTTGTTTGGGTCTTTTTTTTTTTTTTTTTTTTGGGGAAATCCACACTTAGGGATTATTCCTGGCTCTGAGTTCAGGGATCACCCTTGGCATGAATGAACTAAATGAGGTGCTGGGAATTAAAACTCTTGTCAGCCACATGCAAGACAAGTGCTATACTATCACTCTAGCCTGGAGCTTTTTCTTTCTTTTTTTTCTTGTGTGTGTGGGGGGGAATCACACCTGATGATGCTCAGGGGTTATTCTTGGCTCAGCTTTCAGGAATTACTCCTGATAGTGCTCAGGAGACCATATGGATTGCTGGGGATTGAACCCGGGTTGGTGGTATGTAAGGCAAATATCTGATCACTACTATCACTTTGGCCCCTAGCTTTTAAAGTAGTCCTTAGTTAATAAAACTATATTCCATGTTTAGTTCCATGTGCTGATTGCTCCATATATTTTAAATCTTAGCCATTCTTTGCTGTAATAAAAGCATTATATACATTTGGGGGAAGAAATAGCAATTAAATGCAAATTTATTAATGGAAAGACATGGGAAAGAGGGTTTCAAATACACACAAAAAAAAATCAAAAGTAAAGCTTTTTCTTATGACTTTTCATTATGCTGTGTAAAAACAGAACCAATTGACAGTGGTGTCCTTGAAAACTTGTTTAAGTTTTTACCAATGTCTAGTTTCATTTACTTTTTCCCTGCACATGAAGGCCATTTACCTAGAATTTTCCAATATATTTCTTGTATGTAGTATAATCATTTCACTTGAGATAGGATTTCATTTTTCCATATATAATTTATCTTTTTTTTTTTTTTTTTCAGGATCGCAAAACTTCTGAACAGGAACTCTTTCTAGACACCAAGATATTTGAAAAAGGTTTGTAATTGTAAATCTGTTGTTTTTTCCCTAGTGAGGTTGTTACTCAACCTCACCCTATATAGTTTGGGCTCATCATGTGTTCACTGTATCACTGTCTTCCCGTTCATCTTTGATTTGCTCGAGCGGGCACCAGTAACATCTCGATATGACCTGTCTCATGCAAGTAGAGCCCAAGGGCACCTGCTTGCTCCAGGAACATAAAGAGCCTCAAACCATTCCATCAGGTCATGGGAATGAGGTCTATAATTGTTACTGGTATCTGGCATATCAAATACAACACGGGTAGCTTGCCAGGCTCTGCCGCTGGGTACCATACTTTTGTAGTCATCTCAAAATCAAGCATTTATTGATGAACCTGGGTGGAGTTCTGACGAGGGTAAGTCCGATGTGGACAAAGGAGGTCCTCATGGAGTGGGGGGCCGTCTGGCTTGTTGTGAGGCTCTGCTGGGGTGGTGGGCCAGGGCTAGAACCTGCCATCCCTCCCGGGCACCTCATGAAGCGCTGGGCACATCATGTGTTATCAGGAGTCAAATCAGGTCTTCTACTTGGCAGATCCTGTTCTCAGCTCTATTTCCCGGGTCCTGTATGTCTGTTTTGGTTCTTAGACATACTATCC
>JAJIBD010008488.1:0-20714 GCA_021461705.1 Cryptotis parvus | reverse complement strand
GTAACATCTCCCTGTGTCCTGTTGCAAGAAATTGTAGCCAAGGGCATCTATTTGCTCAGAGACAGGAAAAGGCTCAATCCATTCTTCAGGTCATGCGAATTGAGGTCCATAATTATTACTTGTTTTGGCATATCAAAATAAAATATGGGTAACCTGCAGGCTCTGCCATGAGGGTGGTATACTCTAAGTAGAAGGCTCTATCTTGAGCATTTACTGATGAAACTTAAAGGGAAAGATCAGGGTTTCTCTTGGGGTGGAGCTATGAGGAACTATAGAGTCTGCATGTTGAGAATGACTACCTCATGATGTGTGGATTACTCTGGCTTCTTGCTAGGCTTACTGGGATGACAGGTATCAGTTAGAACATGCCTAAACTCTATACCGTGTATAAATGTGAAAGATCCTGGGAAGGACCTGATCCTAAAATCAGTACTATCTAAGAATCGTCGCGGCTGCTCTGGCATGGAGGTAAAGAAAGGAGGAGGGAGGCCCAAAGCCACGACTCAAGTCCAGCCAGGATGACCTCTCCCCCACGCGTGTAAGGGTACTGTTGGGCAATGTCCGGTCTCAGCCAGGGCTAGCCAAGCCTCTACGGGAGGTCAGCTCCATGGTTTGCTTCCACTAGGGGCCAAGCGACTGCTGTGGGTCTGGGTGGATGGGTTTGGATCTCTTCGGGGTTACGTGAGCTATGCATCTGGCGAGGTTCGCCAATGGAGCTGGAGGCTCAGTCTCTGAGGAGTCAATGTTGCTCCCAAGGGTGGTTTCACACATGTGGGAAGGGCCACACTGGCCAGACTTGGAGCAGGGTTTGGGCTCCCTGCCCACTTTCCTCACCTCACCAGCTACCAGAAAGAGACTCACACTAGACCTGGCTCTTACAAAATACATATATTAAATTATAAATCACTAAGTTTGGTTCTAGGATACATACATGGGCGTCCACATAAAGCAACAATGAACATTACTTATAAGACCCACTAATTTAGCACTAAATTGATGGTCCAATATTGCTATTTACTCTTCAGGTCATATTGTAGCCTCACATCTCATTTGGACTCTCCATAGGCTACTCATAGAGGGTCTTCCCTCTATTTATTAGTGATCTTATATCTCTTTCAACAACAGTTTTAACAGTTTTTTACTGTTTGTGCTCATAATTTGCATCTCCCTAATTTATATAATAGATACCAATATAGTTATCCAACATACAATTCATACTTCTTGTTTATAAAAGCTCTCAATACCCTGGCACACAAAAGACACTTTAAATATATATGGACTAATGAATAATGACCAAAAATAATAAGTTAACAAGGCCCTTAGAAAATACTTGTGGACAACAACTAATCAAAAGACCTATCTTGGCCTTACTCAAATGTATCTTGATTTCTTGGACATTACATTCTTACATTTAATAAATTTAAAAAAAAATAATATCCTATTTCAAAATATCGAAATCAACTATATGGTATTTGAATCCATAGTAAAAAGTAGCATCAAGGTAATGGGAAGACTGCAATAATACAATAACATTGTATTACCCTCAATACAATATTATTGCATTATTAATACAATATTATTAATGCAAACTTCCAAACATTCAAGGTATAACATATCCATTATCATGGGGGTCATTACTTCCTAGTCTTCCTAGAAGGATTATTTGGGGAGAAGATAACTTCTCTCTAACCAATATTCATAATCTAAATCAACCATGAGAGACTTTGTGTTAAGCTTTGTGGAGCTACAGATAAGAATTGCCGCGTTACTACTCAAGGAATTTTCAATAAAACCTTGTCTCTTACATGCCAACAAAGTATGGAACATGATCTCTACACAAAGATACAATAGTCTGAACAGAAATCACACTAACTGGTTTAGTTATAAAACCATGTTTGTGATTTCTTTGTGAGGTTAGCTTTGAGGAACAGAGAACATTTCTGAGACTCACTTCTGAAATGGAGAGCAGATTGTAACCTTCATTGGTGTCAATGCCCTGAGGTTGCAGGTGAGAGGGTACAACAGGCACAAGGCATTAAAAGCAGAAAGCATTTATCATCAATAAAAGCAGGAGAGCTCACCGGTGGAACCATATCAGATCTTTAAAATAAGACTATCTAGGGGAAGAGATGGAAACTGAAGGGTGTTGCTGATGGTTAAGGAAAACTAAGAGATGAAGGACTGCCTGGCTGAAAGCTTATCAAGCTGTAGCAATCTCTCTAACAACACTTCTCTTCATCCCACGCAAAACTAGGGACCACAGCCAGAGGAGCAACATCCAATCTTAACAGGGGGGATGGACACTATGTAAGAACACCTGGGAATTTGTAAAGTCCGAACTACACCATGAGGTGTAGAAGTTCTAAGTCTCATAATCATATCTCTAATTTTATTTTATAGACCATGAAGAACGTTTTTAAATTAACTCTTTTCCCAGAAGGTCTTTCATACAAACTAGGATATAAACAACCTTGAGTCTCATATCTTGGGATGAATCTTAGGTTTTAAAATAAGTGAGCTTTTTTTAGGGGCAGTCAACTCTTAGAATTTATAAGGTAGAAGCCCTGTCATAAAGGCAAATAAGGAAGTCAAATAAACACATAAAATTACCTAGCCACAAATATCCAGAATCTGGAAATTTAGTTGACGAAACTAGTTTTAATCCTGAGTAAGATAAATTCAATAAAAATAGAAATAAAGGAAATGGAATTAATAAGGCATACAGTATTTGAGAGATGTACCGAGGATGAAGAGAATACTGTCAACTTCTATTTGTTATGATAAATAAATCAGGACTTGATTAAGCTCTTTTAGACATTCCTTTAAAATGAGATAACCGTATGGATTGGTTTAGGAATATCTAGTGGGAAAAGAAATAAGACTTTGAACAATTAAAATGTAAAGTTCAGAACTGAGTGGTAGTACAGCAGGTTAGGTAATTGCCTTGCACTCTGCCTGCTGGTTCATATCATTAGCACTGCCAGGATGATCCCTGGGGACACAGCCAGGAGGCTAAAGGTACCGATAGGGTGTGCCCACACCTATCCACGTAGAAAAAATATAAAATCCTGATCGACTTGATCACTTGATCAGTTAAACCCATTATTCATTGATTTTGCTCGAGTGGGCGCCAGTAACATTTCATTGGACCCTATCACGTGTAATGTAGCTCAATGTCATCTGGTTGCTTCAGGACTATGAAGAGCCTCAAACCGTTCCTTCAGGGGTCATTTTTGTTTTGTTTTTGTTTGTTTTTTTTAGGTAAACATTTTATTATACCACCGTGAGATATACAATCTAGCGTTGTTCCTTGGAGGTTTCGGTCACATAATGTTCAAGCACCCGCCTCCACCAGGTGCCGATTTCCCACCACAATGTCCCCCAGTTCCTCCCCCTCCCATAGCCTGCCTAAATGGCAGGTTCTTTATCTCTTTTCTCTCTCCCTCTCTCTCCTTTCCTTCTCCTACATATTGTGGGTTGCACTACATACACTTTGGAAGCCATCATGTGCATTTTTTTTGCCTGTATTTAATGCTCAGTTCTATGTTGGTATCAGCCCTTTCAACATCTATTCAAACATGTTCCTTCTCTGTCTTACTAACCTCTGACTCCCTCACGCTTATCACGGTAATTTCCACTTTTGGTAGGACCACCTGATATATTTATGTCATGCAAATAAATGCAGTCATTCTATGTTTCTCTCTTTCCTTCTGACTAATTTCACTCAACATGATCCTTTCCATGTCCATTCATTTATAGGCAAATTTCATAACTTCATTTTTCCTAACAGCTGCATAGTATTCCATTGTGTAGATGTACCACAGTTTCTTTATCCAGTCATCAGTTCTCGGGCATACTGGTTGTTTCAGGTTCTGGCTATTGTGAATAGTGCTGCTATGAAAATAAAAGTGGATTGTGTTTCCTCTGTGTGTTTTTGGCTTCCCAGGGTTTATTTCAGGAGTGGTATGGCTGGTCAAAAAGGGAGCTCAATTTCTAGTCTTGGGAGGAATGTCCATATTGTTTTCCAGAAAGGTTGTACAAGTCGACATTCCACCAACAATGTATGAGGTCCCTTTTCCCTTCCACGCCAGCACTTGTTGCTTTTACCCTTCTGGATATGGGCCAGTCTCTGTGGTGTGAGTTGATATCTCCTTGTTGTTTTGATTTGCATCTCTCTTATGATTAGTGATGATGAGCATTTTTTCATATTCCTTTTTGGCCATTCGAATTTCTTCCTTGTCAAAGTTTCTGTTCATCTCTTCTCCCATTTTTTAATGGGTTGGCTGTTTTCTTCTTATGTTGCTGTACCAGTGCCTGATATCTCTGGATATTAACCCCTTATCAGATGGGTATTGGGTGAATATTCTTTCCCATTCTGTGGATTGTCTTTCTATCTTGGTCACTGTTCCTTTGAGGTGCAGAAGCTCTTTAGTTTCATGTAGTCCCATATGTTTATCTTTTCTTCTAGTTGCTTTGTTAATGGTGTTTCACTTTTGAAGATGTCTTTAGCGTAATGTCTGAGGGTTTTCCTATATTTTCTTCAGAGTACTTTAGGATTCTGGTCTGGTATTGAGATCTTGGAATCCATTTTGATCTGATTTTCATGCAAAGTTTGACACGGTCCAAATTCATTTTTACATGTATGTCCAGTTTTCCCAGCACCACTTGTTTGAAGATGCTTTCCTTTCTCCAGTTTGGACTCTTTGCACCTTTATCAAGATTAACTGATCATGTCTTTGAGAGTCAGTGTCAGTATCCTCATGCTCTTCCATGGAACCACAGATCTGTTTTAGTCCAGTACCTGTTGTTTTAATTATGTTTTTGATGAGTCTTTGATTCTGTTTGCTAGTATTTTGTTGAAGGTCTTAGCATCTGTGTTCATCGGGAGACTGGTCTGTAATTTTCCTTCTTTGTGTTGTCTCTCCTGCTTTGGTATCAGGGTGATATGTGTGCCTAGTAGAAGCTTTTGGGGGTGTCTGTTTCTTCTATTTCCTGGAAGAGCTTGAACAGGACAGGCAGTAAATCCTTTAAAAAAGTTTGTTAGAATTCGCTAGTGAACTCATTTGGACCTGGGCTTTGTGTTTGGGCAGACTTTTAGCCTTTACAATTTCCTCAATGGTGATAGGTTTATTCAGGTATTGGAGGTCTTCTTGTTTCAATCGTGGGAGGTTATAGGACTTCTGGGTGGAATTTATCCATTCTTCTAGGTTCTCATGTTTGTGGCATACAGGTTCTCAAAGTAATCTTTGATGATCTTTTGGATTTGTCTTTTCTGTTGTGATGTCACCATTTTCATTTCTGATTCTGTTTATTTGGGTTCTCTCTTTCACTGTCTCTGCAAGGCTTGTTAGTGGCTTGTCGATCTTGTTTAGTTTTCAAAGAACCAGCTCTTGGTTTCATTAATCTTTTAGATTGTTTTTTTGGTTTCCAGCTCATTGATTTCCTCCTAAGTTTTTATTATTTCCTTCTTTCCGCCTGGGTTGGGCTTCTTTTGTTGGTCTTTTCTAATATTTTCGCTGTGAGGTCAGGTTATTTATGTGGGCCCTTCTTTCCTTATGAATGCTTGCAGAGCTATAGATTTCCTCTTAACACAGGGTGGAGGGTGTCAGGAGGGTGGTCCGAGGAATCTGGTGTGTGGCTTGGTCCCCTTCTCAAACTTACAGCCCTTTATCCTGGAAAGAAGTGGCCGAGCCTGCCTGCCACGGGAACACCTGGTGGTCTTGCGGAAGAAGTCTGACCATCTTGTAGGTGGGTACCACATGATCTTTTGACATCCCATGGGATCCAGTCGGTAATGGCTCTAGTCCAGTGGTCATCTCCAAATCGCATTACATGTCCAGCCTCATCTGATTTTCGATGCCTTGGCAAACAAGACAGTGTCCTGATTCTGGAATAGTGACGGAGGTCAGAGCTCTGGATTCCTTCTCTCACTTGAGTGAGGCGGATATTCAAAGCATAGCTCTTTGGATTCCCTCTTGGGAGACCGAATACAATCTCATCCCTGCTTTCATAGGGCCCAGGTCTTGAGGCATATGTTAATGAGGAGAATGATGGAGAGTTGAAGAGATGTGCCTAGAGCCAGAGGTTCTTTGTCCTTTTAGTTATTTCTTCGATACTTTTGAAGGCATCCCATGCCACTCTCTTCCTCTTGTGCAGCTCAGGTTTTAGATTGTTCATCATATTGACTTCTTGACCTAACCCTAACCCTATAAACTCCTAGAAAAATGTAATCTTTTAAACATGATGATACCTTCAGGGGAGATTAAAAAGTGAACAATAACTGGGGCGGAGTGATAGCCCAGCGGGTAGGGCATTTGCCTTGCTGGCGTCCTGGGCAGCCAGGGTTTGATCCCAGCATCCCATATGTCCCCTAGGCACTGCCAGGAGTAATTCCTGAGTGCAGAGCCAGGAGTAACCTTGAGCATCTTTGGGTGTGACACAAAGCAAAAAAAAAAAAAAGAAGTAACAATAACCAGCTTTCATTGAATACAGAATACAATCCACACATTTTTAAAGAATTGAATTAATACACTGGAACTTCCATATGGATGCAGGGAGCCTTATATTCACATAACATTGTAAATCTATATTATTTTCTCTTTCTTTTATTTCTGTTTTTTTTTTTTTTTACTTTTGGGTCACACCCAGCAATGCTCTGGGGTTACCCCTGGTCTTCACTCAGAAGTTCTCCTGGCTGTGCTTGGGGACCATATGGGAAGCGGAGGATCGAACCGGGTCAGAAGCATGCAAGGCAAATGCCCTACCTGCTGTGCTATATCTATGGCCCCCTGCAAATCTATCATCTTAACTTTTTATAGGACGTTAAATCAAAATCAAATCAATACTATTTAAATTTTAAAATCTTCTCATAGGACCAGAGAAATAGTGCAGTGGACAAAGCACTTGCTTTGCATTTGGATGATCCAAGTTGGGATCCCCAGCAGCACAGATGGTCCCCTGAGCTGACCCCTGAGTGCAAAGTAACTAGAATCAAGCTGTAACACAGCTGTGTGTATCCTCCCATCACCACCACCACCAAAAAAAAAAATTTTAATAAAGAAAAGCGCAACAAAAATAAATAAAGGAAGCTGAATTGATGATTGGGAAGGTGGATATTCATAGAGGAATAGGGGAATGGTAATATACAAATGGAACTATAGTTTCTCTAAACTAAACTAAGGGATTTCCTAAACAATTTAGTAGGTGATCTCATTTTAGCTGTTTTTGTTTTTTAACTGTGGAGTTTCACTGCATGGTTTCGGTTCCCAGAATACTCTCCATTCCCTACTCCACTGAAACCAAAATGCAAAACACTATCATTCTGCCATGAGACGGCACTGCTACAAATTGGCATGGACAGTAGTTTGTGGAAACTAAAATTACAAATATAGCAATTTAAAGAAAAGCAATAAAGATTAAATATACACCTGAATGCAATAAACATTAGAGTGATGCAGAGAATAGTGCAACAAACAAACAAAATATACTGAAATTGTATTGTCCCACTGGGACATACATCACTAAAGATTCTACTTTATGACTAGATTCTCTCCAGATACACGAAGATATAATGCTACTTGTCCAACATATTTTGGTTCCCAATATTTTTCCTTTCAAGCAATTCAAGTTAATATTTAACAAACACATTTTCTGCCAAGTTTTAATGTGATATCATCCTCTGAAGAAACAAAGTCCAGAAATAATTTGTCTCTCTGGCAATATTTATTATTATTTTGACATAAAACCTGAATTATTATTGAAAGTAAATAGGAAATCAAGGACTCCAATGTCTTAAGTTTTTCCAGGTGCTCTCAAGGTTAAAATGCACTCTGTGGCAATGAAAAGGCTGATAAATAAAGGCTATCTGGTGTCACAGAATCTGTAATATTTTCTGTAACTACAACTATTTTTTAAATAAAATTTTCCAGATGACAAATTTAATTTACCCTTATGGTTTTTTTTTATACATGGAATACCTAGTGTCATGGAACTTCATACAAAACACACCTCTCAGCTCTCTCTGCACCCCTCTGACTTCTACTGCTTCAGCCAGGAACATCCTATAAGATATTCATATTTCATTTTAAATATAAAGCATATAAATGAGGAAAATAAAATGGCTCAACTGGTCAGGAAAAATAAAAGAACAACAATAAAAAAATTGCTTCAGGAAATCTCTGAAAACCCTACCAGAAATATGTGGAAGACAACAAGTTCCCATCATCCCACACTGACTGTGCTTATAAAGATCCCAGGAAATGAACCATCTTCCAGTGTGCAGTCACCTCAAAGGTAAAATGTCTAAAGACCCATGGAGACTGTGGGATCTTATCTGAAAGGACACACTAAAGACAAAATCTGGCCTTGCCCCAATAGCTTCAGCCTTGAATGAATGTGCATGTGTATATCTGCATATAAAAACAAACACACACAGTCAATAAACGTGATTCAAACTCCATGGAAGTGCCCATGATCTACATTTTAAACAGGAACTCAACCTCCACCATTGTTACCTTTGGGTAGGGGCAAGGTGACAATCACGCAATTTTGTAATGTACTCACATAAGGAAACAGAGGGTGTCATGGGAGTTGACTATTTTGCCAAAACTTATTTCTAACAGACATTCAGTCCTAGAGGATGGCAGGGAAACCTGGAGTGAATTTTTCCATCCTCTGGTTATGCCTTTTTGTGAGGGTCCAAACTTTAATTAGGACTCTTCTGGATAAGCAGTGGAGAAATACTGGGTGGGGAGGGGGGGGGAGGGGAAATGTATTTGAGAGCTTTTCTACTGTTCCAAAGATAAACAGACCAGTCAGTTGCTGAGAGTTTGCCTCTTTCCAGAGCATTATCATTTTTCCATTGTTGTTTGTTCTGAGAATACAGATAGACCTCGGAAAATCTAAACCCCAACAGAAGCATTCCTCTCACAATGGGCTCTACACTGAAGTAGATAATATTTGACAGCCTTTGTGAGTAGCACAGTCGTGGTTTTTTTCCTCCAACAGTGATATCCTTTCACCTCATTATAAAATATAACCTGTCATACTTAAATTGAGGAGCTTTTTTCAACAGGGCTGGCTGGAAAACTCATCTTTAATTACTGTATAGGAGAATGCTTCTGAATCACCAAGTATGCAGAAAAAGGCTGAAAGACAATCAGATCACTGTAAGAAAGAGATGCTTCTTGATAAAGAAGCCATGTTGTTGGGTTTTTGGTTTCTCAGGTGATGGTGCTTTGATGTGAACAGCTTTGAAATTCATGTAAGATGAAAAGGAAAAAGAAGCACTTTCATTAACCTAGTAGTATTGTGTGTATACTTAACTGTATTGCACATGCAGAGATTGACTTTAAGGATTTTATTAGGTAGTCAGTCTTAGATTTTTAGTATCAAGATGTGTGTTCTGGAGCTGGAAAGACCATATGGGGAAGGAGCTTTCCTTCCATATGACCATCCCCAGTTTGATCCAGGGACTTCATTTGACCTCAGGAGTTCCACCACAATGATCTCTGAATACTGAACCAGAAATAGCCCTTGATCACTTCCAAGTGTGGCCCAAACCACATGCTGCCCTTGAAAAAAATAGATGTGCATTCTGAGAGAATTCCTAGTGGAGGTTTTCTTTACACTGCCTTGGTGTTAGCCACTCTCCTGATATAAAAGACTTGGCTCCAAATTCAGGCTGTCACTAGAGCTGATACCCTCGGTAATAATTAACTCTACGCTTTGATTTTCTTATGGGCAAAGTGTAGATCATATCTCAACCATCTGACTATTGAGAAGATTAATGTGATAATGTGAAGAGTTTAGAAAAGTACTTGAGTGCATAATAAACTCAGTAAAGAAGAGATTTTATCAGAATTCTGATAAAAGAGTTTTTGGACTGCAAATTAAATTTCCAAAGCAAGACTGAATACAGATATGTCTTTTGGGGGATTGCAGAGATAAATAATAAAAAAATATCAAGTGTGCAACAACTCTTAAATTCATCAATGGAATAGTGGTTATAAGATTCTAAGCAATAGACCTCTAAGAGCAACAAACAAGCAATATATGCTCCATGTACATGTCTCTATCTGTGCATATTTTTAAAAAATCCACAATGTACATGTGTATCCCACTGAGCCCTCAATTATTTAATGTTATCTTAAAGGCAGCATTGTCAAAAGCAGAGTCTGTGTAAGGTCAGTCAGTTATTCAACCTATTCTCAAAAACCAAATCCTGGGCACTAGATAGATATATTTCCTTATATGTAGTAGACCCACGTTTGACCTTACATGGCACCCCATATGTTCTTGTCCATGAATAATCCAGAGCACAGAGCCAGAAATAAGCCCTGAGCACAGCCAGCAGTGGCCAAAAAACAAGCAAACAAAAATAAATAAACAGATCAAAATCAAAAGCTGGGGACAGAAAATTTTAGAAAAATATGACAAATTTATCTTGTAAAATCACAATGTACACAGACATATCAAAAAGACTTTGATATGTCTTAACAAAGTCCTGCGCTTAACTATTTGTCTATTCTTTTGACACAGACTCCCCAAATCTATCTGATAAAATAACCTTAGCACCAAATACTAATTGAGTACCAGTACATGTCAGCAACAATTGCGGGTATTTTACGATTATTAGATCATTAAATCCAAAATTAAAATGATGTGATATGTACCATTATCCATTCTACTTTACTTTCCAAGGATTGCCCAGTCACTAAGCAATGGTAGGCCTCATCCCAGTATTCTAACACAAGAACCATGTTAGAAAGCAGTACTTTACAACTCTTCTGACATGAAACATATTTCTTATCAGGTACAATATTTTCACTTAAGAAAGAAACTTCTTTGCCAGAAAGGGAATTAAGACAGTCTCATTTACTTCCAAACAGTAAATAAAATTTCTTTTATTCAACTACCAAATAAAACTGTTGGCTTATTTTGACTGTCATATGTCCATATATTTGCTATGTCTGTGAAAATGTGATGTGCTAGTTGTTTTAAGTTTAATTATGCCTTCCACTTATCAGGATGAGGATAGTTTGATTTGGATTAATTATGACCATTTGCTGAAGCTGAGAGTAAAGAAAATTCCAGGTAAATATCTAATGAGGTAACTGGGTCCTTTAGAAAAGAAAATGGAGAAATAAATGGAGTCCCCTAGCTTACATTCTGAAGATTTAGATTCCCATTCAAAGTTGAGATGAATGTTCTGTGGAATATCTTGATCATTTGACATCCGGTTATTCATCGATTTGCTCGAGAGTGACTGTAACCTTTCCATTTGACCCTATCATGTGCCAATGTAGCCCAATGGCATCCGCTTTCATAAAGGTTGTGTCCTTTCTTTGAGAATCAGAGAGATTAGTACAGAGCCTAAGGTGGTTTCCTTCCTGGTCATCCATTTGATATAATCTTCCCAAACTTCAAATGTTCTCAACATAAGTTTATCTTTTGGGACCAGTATGTGGATATTGGTCAAGGTACATGCCTAATATGTGCTCAATCTAAGGTCTATCCCTGAGGCCACATAGGATCCTGCTGGAGTCAGAAGGAGTTCCAGTCTTATAGGTCCCTGAGTATGGTTGGGTGTGGCCTTGGGATAGCAGCACTGCTGAGCTGGCCTGATTATCAGAGTACCTGGAGTCTGAGCAGTGTGGCTTCTTCCTGCTCTTTCTTCCTCGGAGGTGAATTCTATTGAGCATTGGGGTTAGTTAGCCAAGAACCACTAGTAAGGCTTCAAGCCTCTTGAGCACTGCTTTAGAACCTTTTCCTGCAGTGGACTGGGGAGGGAAGGAGGTATTTTTTAATCAAATATGCATCGAAAAACTTTTTCATCAGTATAAAGAGATCCTTCTTTTCAACTGCTCTACTGGATGCCACAATAGGATAGAAACATAATTTTAAGTTTTTTCCACCTCTTTTATTGACAGACATTTACAAGTTTCTGTTTACTCTTAAATAATGGGGCAGGGGAGTCACCCCATCCATGCTTAATCGTGCACATGTGGAATTTTTCTATATGACAAAAACCCACCAACACAATTGAACACATTAGAATAAGATAGAATTTGTCAAATTGCCCTCCAAAAAGGCTGCTCCAATTTACACACCCTACAACAGTGTCTGAGAGAACCTGTTTCCCACAGGATATTAGCAATCTTTTTGTATTCATTTCAAAGAGGAATCAATAGGACTCCGGTTAACTCTGTGATGAAAGTGGCTCCCAAGCGCTTTAAGAATGTATCATTAGACACGAAAAGAAAACAATTATTTGATGTGAGACCACTCTGTGATTGGTATTATAATAATAACAAAACAACCCTCTTGATTGAACAGCTACTTACTTTAGACTTTAAAGACATTCAACACCTGCCTAAAAGTATTTTCCAAAGAGGCTAATGGGTCAGAGACAGAAAGATAGTAAAATGTATAGGGCATTTGCCTTGGCATCCAACCTAGGTTCAATCCCTGACACCCCATAGGGTTCTCTTAGCCCTACCAGGAAAGATCTAAAAGCATAGAGCTAGGAGTAAACTCTCAGCACTGCAGGATATGGCCCATAAAACAAAGAGTTTAATAAGGTCAACTAGCCCATTTTGAAGATGCAAATTTTTATGGTACAAAAAAAAATCTTTAAAAATTCTGTTAGGCTGTATTAAGAATACATTTCTTTCAAGTTCCCACTTTTTTATTTTCTTGTAACAAAATAGCCTCTCAAATTCAGAAAAAAAATACTCTGATCTATACCCCCTTTGAAGCTACCCAAAGTCCAGATACTAGAATTAGATACATATTTCTGCTTTAGAATTCCATTCAAGGCTCTAGGCGCTGAAAGCCAGGTATTCAGGGTGGCATAGGAAGGCCCACCCTGCCCACCCTGTACACCCTGCACTAGACTAATGCGTGGAGTGGCTTGGGGACAAATTTGGCCTCTTGGTTTATTCCCGCCATGCTCCCAGAAGTCAGAAAACCTCGCGCAACACAACCACAGCCACCCTCAAGGTCCGGACCCCACACTGGGACACAGCCTGATTCCAGTAGCACGTGGGCACAAAGCACCCATGCAAAATCTCTAAAGCTAGTATACCACAAACTGGTGGAGTCAGAGGCTGGTAGGACAGAGAAGAGAACAGTGTGCTGGTAATCGTTGAGAATGATGGTGTCATCCAAGAGTTAAGCATTGAATATAGCAGAAAGGTACAAATGATAACCTCTAGATGTATGTATTGTAATCCACAATGTGTAAGATAGGGAAACAAGATGGAGAGAGAGAGAGAGATAAAGAGAGGAAGAGGGAGAGAAAGAGAGGAAAGACAGAGAAGGAAAGAAAAGAGATAAAGAGCCTGCTATGAAGGTGGGATTGAGGAGGGGGAGGGAAGTGGGGACACTGGGGTGGTAAGGGCCACAGGTGGAGGGATGGGTGCTGAAACACTGTATAACTGAAACCCAAACGTGAGCATTTTTGTGTATATCTCACAACGGTATCACTGTATCACTGTCTTCCCGTTCATTATCGATTTGCTTGAGAGGGCACCAGTAACATCTCCATATGCCCTGTCTCATGCAAGTAGAGCCCAAGGGCACCTGCTTGCTCCAGGAACATAAAAAGCCTCAAACCATTCCATCAGGTCATGGGAATGAGGTCTATAATTGTTACTGGTATTTGGCATAACAAATAGGACATGGGTAGCTTGCCAGGCTCTGCCGCGGGTAGCGTATTCTTGTAGTCATCTCTAAATCCAGCATTTATTGATAAACCGCTGTGGCCGCAAGTGGCAGCACGAGCTGAGCTGTGATAGGCTGGTCTGATGGGTGGAATTCTGACGAGGGGGAAGTCCAGATGTGGAAAAATGGAGGCCCTCATGGAATGGGGGGGAATTGTTTGGCTTGTTGCAAGGCTCTGCTGGGGTGGTGGACCAGGGCTAGAACATGCCATCCCTCCCGGGCGCCTCGTGAGCGGCTGGGCACAGGGAGAGCCAGTAGCAGCTCTGCCCCTTGTCTGTGAGTCTCTGGATCAGCATACCTGAGCCGGATTTAAATGGTATAATAAAATATAAAAATATACAAATATAAAATATAAAAAATAAATCCATTCAAGTCAATGATAATTTGAAAAATAGCAAAGTCCAGTCCATTGAAACTTTAAATCCCATTTCCAAACATATGCCAGACTTTGCCCCAACCAAGACTACTTGTGTTGTTAACCCCAGTAATGAAAAAGAAAATGAACAGGAAAAAAAGTGCCATCTGCGGAACTTAATATTTACACCTCTCGATGCTCCAGAGTGACTTTTGGGAAAAATTCACAGGCTTCCAACTTGAATTATCTGTTCAGTAGCAGCAGAAACATTGGCAACCTACTTGGGGCATTTTGTGATCATCACTTTGAACTCAGTCCTAGATATATATCCCAAAAGGAAAGCTGTGTGGGCTTTAATGCACATTTGTTCTCTTGCAGAGAAGTCACAATTTACCCAAACACACTTGTTCACAGACAATCTAAATGAAATCTCCAGATTGATGATAGCTGGCCCAGAAAAGGCAAAACACACCCCTTCACATCTGGGAGCAAGTGACTTGCACACTTTGAGATGAATACATATTTCTGAGTGCTCAGTTATTTTTTTTCATCTTTCAATTGCAGGTCAATGAATTTCAAATGGAATCAACACAATTATAAAGCAGTTGGAATGTTCGTAGCTAACCTGGGTTCCTAGAGCAGAAATAAAAATTTTCCTAAAGTAGTACTGCTCAGCTGCTTTAACAGTGAATGTCAGGAACTTTGTGTTTTCTACAAAGATACTCCTTTTTTTCTCTCCTTCCAGCTTCAGTACCTTGACTTGGAGGCACAAACCTGTTCTGCATAGATCCAGGCTCCATGAGCATCCAGTATTTCCTGGTCTGAAACTCTGACACATTTGTCACAGCAGTGAAGGTTGAAGAAAAGAGTTGAAATAATTTCACAAGACTTGTTATGACTCACATGGACCGAGTGTAGTCCTCTTAACATCCTTTGTTCCCATCCTCCCAGTAACACATGAGCACCAGCCATTTCCCTTTGCACAGTGTGAGCCAGAAAAGCTGAGCCTTTGAGCTCTGGTTCCAGTCTACAGATCATTAGTGCAGATAATATTGTTCTGAACATCAAGCTTTTCATGCCAACTTGTAAATGAGGAAGAAAAGACTGCCGTGATGACAATGATCTATCACCATACCCCTTTTAATAAAGATAACCCTTTTAATGAAGATACTTCTTTCTATAAATTAAAAATGAATGTTGAAGCCTTGGGATTACAAAGAGATACAGTTGGAAGAATTGCTGAGAAGAGAAAGAGTGATAAAACAAGAGGGAAAGAAGAATAAAAGCACAAATTTGCCTCCCTGGGTGTATTATCCCGCTGCTCTGTCTCCCACTAAGATGTGTAGATCTGAGATTCTTCAGAAGTTATCAGATAGTGCCAACCACTTTCTAAAAATTACGTGATTACCAATTTATGGGCTCTGAATTCTGTTGGAACAATCTGTGGTTGCCTGCATCCATGAGATGAGAGTAATGACAATTTGAATTTACAGAGCATATTCGGTGAAATCTCACAACATCTTATAAATTTTACCCAATTATTTCTCCACAATACTCATGGCATTTGGAAAAGGGATAGGGTAACAGGCATAATGAGGATAAGTACATAAATACTATTTTATTATTTATATATTATTATGTGTAAATTTTAAAAACATTAAATGATTATTAAAATGTTTTAAATGATGTGTTATAAATTTTAGCTGTATTATAGTTAAATTAATGATGCCAGCACGGTGCCCCTGACATGAACTGGGAGCCACTGAGTGTGCGCCAACACAGCCTGCTCTGGAGCAGCAGCGCAGGCAGGAGACAGCCCGGCTGGAAGCCAGCTCTGGGGAACCCCTTGGCCAGGATGGATCCCCCTGCACGGCTCCTGGAAGGAGCTCCCGGCCCCCACTGTAGCCCAGAGCTTCCCCAGAGGGTACCTCGTGCCTCCCCCGCAGCTGGGGTTCGGCTCTCCACACAGTGATCACCACGACCACCAACGTGTGCTATCAGCCCCTGCCCTGACATGCTGTGACCAGGCATGGGAGGTTTCTGAAAACTTCTCTCCAAAAGTCTTGACCTTGTAGCCCCTCCCTGGGGTAGTAGCCTCTTCCTCGGGGTTGCTCCCAGGGCAAGTACTTGGAGAGCTCCAGGCCCTCAGGCCCATCCTGTCTTCTCCTCAGGAGATGGCTTCCTCCAAGAAACAGGGAATGGGGGGCCTGGGATGTAGAGGGGTGGGGCACAGGGCCTGTGGCTGGCCCCTCAGATGGAGTCAGTCCATTCCCTCAACTGGGCTGGCAAGGAATTCTGAAATAACCAGGGCACCCTGGAGCACTGGGTCCTGCCTACACCCGCAGAGAAACCAGATGAGACCCACCAGCTGATCCGGAAATTCTAGTAGGAGAAGAAAAAAGGACAGGTGTGCCCGTGTTGGAAACACTTGGGCATCTCAGGAAACTTCCCTTCATGCTGAGACCTCTCAGGGCACATGGAGTCAGGTGAAATGGGATCCTCTCCCGAGCAACCAGCCCAAGGTTCAGACATCGGGAGTCATGAATGAAGGGCACGAGGCTGGTCTCAGGGCATGAGGAAGGGTTCTCCCTGGTCCCCCTTTTCAACCTCCCCCCACCTCAGACCCACACAGGGAATTCCAGCAGCATTATCTTGCTCTCAGAGACTGCTTAGTGTCCAGAAGAAATCTCCACACTGTTCCTTAGTCCTTGCACTCACAGCCTGTGGGGAGTGTCAGGAGGAACTTTGGTGGTTTAATCTCTGAAGCCCGCACAGCTTTCTTTTTAAATCTGTAATAATGCAACACCTGTCCTTGAAGTGTTGCAGGTGTGACTGTGGTGCCAGTTTGCGTTGGTAGGTGATACAGAGAGAAGACAGGCTTCTATACACCCCAGGGCTCTGCCCTGTGGGCCCTGGATGGTTGACGGTCTGACAGAAAAAAGACTCGGCCCCCTGTTGAACCCAGAGCCACGGCCGAGCCTGGCAAGCTACCTGTGGTGTATTCCCTATGCCAAAAACAGTAACAATAATGGACCTCTATGGGGCCAGAGTGATATCCCAGTGGGTAGGACGCTTGCCTTGCACGCAGCCGCCTATGGCCGGCCTGGGTTCGATCCCGGCATCCCATATGGTCCCCTGAGCACCGCCAGGAGTAATTCCTGAGTGCAGAGCCAAGAGAAACCCTGAACATTGCTAGATGTGACCCCCACAAAAAAGCAAAAAAATATATATAATGGACCTCATTCCCAATGAATGGAGATGTTACTGAGCCCACTAGAGCAAATGAATGAACAATGGGAAGACAAGTGACAAGTGACATAGTTAAATTTAAATGACAATTGATACTGAATGGTACATTAGACAACAACAAAAAGGTTTCCTAAAATAGATAAATATATTATAAATATTTGTGTACATTATTTTATTTTATTTTTGCTTTTTGGGTCAGACCTGGCAATGCTCAGGGGTTACCCCGCCCTCCACTCAGGAATTACTCCTGGCAGTGCTCAGAGGACCATATGGGATACACACACACACACACACACACACACACAAATATATATCTGATAGACTGACTTGACTGAAAGCATTTCAGTGCCCTGCCTGACTCACCTTGTTCTTGGTTACACGCTCATCTTCAAAATCTCCAGACTTCAGGAACTCTAAAACCATTCTCTCAAATTCTACTGCAAGCAGATAAATACAGCCTCTCCAAAATTACAGGAAGCCAGCTCTGATTCTACAAAGGGAAGAAGCAAAGTGTGTCTCTCAGGGACCACAGTAAAAGTGCAGCTGGATCATCTTAATACATTCTCCACTCAAAGATACTTTCAGAGAAATCTTTTCATTACTAAGTACAGTGCTACATTTGCCAACCATAAAACTATGACTTTGGTTATCCCAGGCATTCAAAATGCAATCTGAATTTATCCAAAAGGGAATGCATGGTATCAAAGATGGACAAACTATTGCCCCTAGATTCTAGAAATTGAAAATGCCAAAAGAAAGAGAAATGGAGGGGCCGGAGTGATAGCCCAACGGGAGTGGCGTTTGTTGCTGCGGCCGGCCCATGCCGCCCAGGTTCGATCCCTCGGACCCATATGGTCCCCTGAGCACCGCCAGGAGTAATTCCTGAGTGCAGAGCCAGGAGGTAACCCCCTGAGCATCGCTGGTGTGGACCCAAAAAGCAAAAAAAAAAAAAAAAAGAAAAGAGAAAGTGGAAGGGATACAGAGGAGAAGAGGCAAATGGGAGGCAATGGGCAAGGGCCTTGGACAGATCAATGGTATAGAGATAGGGGACAGATTTAATAACATTGGAAAGCATGAGATCCAAAACTACAAGAAGAACCAAATATTAAAATGTCCTGTTAATGCAGGGAAAAGGGGATTCTCATCCATTCTTGGTGGGAATGTAGACTAATACAGCCTTTTTGGAAAACAATATGATCATTCCTCCAAAGACTAGAAATTGAGCTCCCATTTGACCCAGCTATACCACTCCTGGGAAAGAAGCCAAAAACACACAGAGGAAATACCATCCCTCTGTTTATGTTTATAGCAGCACTATTCACAATAGCCAGAATCTGGAAACAACCAGAGTGCCCAAAAAATTGATGACTGGATAAAAGAAACTGTGGCACATCTACACAATGGAATACTATGTAGCCATTAGTAAAAATGAAGTCATGAAATTTGCCTATAAGTGGATGGACATGGAGAAGATCATGTTGAGTGAAATTAGCCAGAAAGAAAAAGAGATATAGAATGATTGCATGTATTTGATTGACATATATATATACATACATGCATACATACAATATATATATAATGATTATATATAATGATTATATATATACATATATAATGATACCAATATCCAAGTCTAAGATCAGACAAAACATGGATCAGGAGGTCTATGCAAAAATGGAATCTACCACAAGGATCTGGGAGTTGAGATTGGGTGGGACAGAGAAGGGAATAGTGTGCTAACAATTGTTGTAAGTGATAATACTGGCCTAGTACTGAGTATTGAATACAGGCAAAAAAAGATACGCATGAAACCTCTAAATGTATGTATTGCAATCCACAGTATGTAAAAGAAGGAAGAGAGAAAGAGAGAAAAGAGAAAGAGATAAAGAACTCTCCATAGAGGCAGGTAGGAGAGGGAGGGAATCAGGGACATTGGTGATGGTGAATGGGGCACTGGTGGAGGGGTTGATGCTGAAACAATGTATGAACGAAATCCAGACATAAAACATCTATATAATTATATAATTCATGGTGGTATAATAAAATATTTTTTAAAAAATGTCCCTGAGGGAAGCAGGCTAGGATGGAGGAACCTGGGAATAATGGGGGAAGCAGACACTGGTGGGTGAACTGGTTCTCAAACATCGTATACCTAAAACAGTAGCATGAAAAATTACATTTGTAAATCAGAGTTATTTCTCGATAAAAGTTATTTTAAAAGAATTATTACCATCTCTTAATTATACCATCATTCCAGGTGCAAATGACTTCCTTTCCCAATGAGTATTTGCAAACACCATTTTCGGACATGTAAGTTTAACAAATTTGTCACCAAAACCTTGCCTCCCTCATAAAAATGTCTTTCCAGGACTTGCTAAGATAATATGGCAGTGGTAGCAATTACATGTGCATTCATTTAAGAGCTGTAACTTTAAAATATGGCCCTCTGGATCTCTTAGGACTAAGCAGAAAGTATCTGTGACAGCTAAATGACATGATAGAATAGATTCCAAGAAATACATGTCCTCTCGGTACCAAGGGAAATTTGTGGCCTAGAATTAGAATAAAATTGATGTCCAATAAAGAGATAGCATCCTTTGTCAATTCAAGTGTACTTATGGAACAGGATGTTTAACAAAGCTGCATGCCCTCCTAGATGACCTCAAAACATGCACTTCAGAAAAATATAGTTGGGGCACCAAAAATAGTGCAGGAGTTAATGTACCTGCCTTACTATACCTTGGTTCTATCCCCGAACCATAGACCTTAAGCACACCAAGTGCAGTCCTGGTGTCTCCCAGAAGTTCTGGAGCCACTACTGGACAAAAGCATCACTTTAGATCCTTTGTATTGAACTGTGGGATGTAGTCCTCTCTGGTCCCCAACAATCTGTTTTAATAATAATGCTTCTTTATAAGACTTTTGTCAAGAAACTTGAATGCCTGACTTCCCTGAGTTATGTTCTGTCTTAGACTGAGTGTCATCACAATTTCTATGTGTCACTAAAGCAAAGACAAATGAAGAGACTTTTAATAGAAAATGAGTACAAAGAATATGAGATAAGAAAAGCGATGAGAAGTACAGAAATTGTGAGCATGAGAGAGTCAAATGCTCAACAAGGTCAGAGTAGCTTATCTGACCTTGTTTACATAGGTCAGAGAACTCAAATGTTTAAAAGGAGATCACTTCATTATCAATTTACCTTACCTAGATGACAAAAAACTCCATAGCGGCTGGACCAATAGTTCATCAGGTATGGTGTCTTGCAAACAGCCATCCCCATTAAATCACTGGGATCACATATGGTTGGTACCACAGCTCAATCACTGGCATCACAAACGGCTCCCACAACTAATCACTGGCATCACATATGGTTCCACAGCCC
>JAJIBD010008487.1:0-89681 GCA_021461705.1 Cryptotis parvus | reverse complement strand
TAACATCTTTCCTTTAACTTGTCCCTCCACTTCTGATGCCCCTTGTTCCGTCCACTTCTGACGTCCCTTGGGCCTGAAATGATCAGAAGGAGCTAAATCAGGAGAGGTTTTGCCCTTAGGTTTCCCGTGGTAGTGAAAAAGAGTATTTCAGCCTGTGCTGAACCTCTGAATTCGTGGGCATAAGTGCCAGCAAGCTGGCCAGAAAGTGGAGGTTCTGTGGGGCACTTAGCGCCCACCTAGGAAGCAAACCCCCACCTTCGTCCCTGCTGTTTCTCAGCTCCCCATCATCTGTGGGTGGATAGATGGCACTGGTGTGATCTACTGGGGCATCTGTTTATGCCCCCTGTGGGAATAGTAAGTCCCGTATTTGGGTTTCCCCATTCGTCCCTACAATGAAATAATTCTTCCGCTGGTTTCTCTTCTGATGGCTGGACGGCTTCTGGGAGAGGTGGCATTCTCTCCTCACTGTCCCCACAAGAGCAGGGGTGATTGTGAGCTGTTCCCAGGTCTTCCTAGCTTTGAATAGTGCTCTGATATTTGCAGTTCTTTATTCCTCTAAATCATAGAGAACTGAGTTAAATTCCCCATTCTAGCCCTGTCTTGTCCACTGGGCAAGTTTTCTTCATCTGAAAAATAGAGACTAGTAATGCTTAGCCAGAAGGTGGTTTTTGAGGTTTCATGAGATAATAGGTCTGTGCCCTTTGGAGGAGGGGGAAAGGGTGTATTTAGCGGGTCCCTCATGGCGGGGCCAGTGGTTTACACTGGATCGAAACCTAGATTAAGATTGAGAAAGATGAAGGTCTAACAGGGACAAAATTAGCCCATATTGGGAAAGATTGCTGAGGAGTTCATCTGTGTTCAGAGATGCTGTAAAAGAGGAATATGTACCTTTTAAGGATAAGAGTTACTCTTAGGAAATTGAGAATCTTGGGGTGGGGATGGCAGTGACAGAAATAGTTCCACCCTCTCCACATGCCCTCTCAGCAAGTGGAATGAAGGAGGAATGCAGAGCTACTGGAGAACTCCGCTTTCTTCCCTTTGATTAGATGACTGTGTCTTCGTTCTTAAATTCTTTATTGGGAAACAAAACTCTTCTCAAATGGCTTTATTACCACTTGTCTTTAAAGTATTCACTATGGGGCCAGAGCGATAACACAGTGGGTAGGGCGTTTGCCTTGCACCACGGCCAACCTGGGTTCAATCCCTGGCATTCCATATGGCCCCCAGCCACTGCCAGGAATAATTGCCAGGAATAACCTCTGAGCATCACTGGATGAGGCCCAAAAAAAGCAAAAAGTAAATAAATAAGTATTCACTGCTGCTGTTTTCACAGTGAATGAGTTGTGCAGTTCTGTTTTTCTCATTCCCACCACCAAGCATATACCACTAGAAAGCAAAATTGAGTTCGTCTCATTGGAGCCCTTGTAAATAAGCCGCTCAATAGGGCTGAATTTCCTACTCTCAAATGTAACTGGGAGAACTTCCCTCTGTGACTTCCCCTGTCTGTTTCATACTAACCCCAGCCCCATGGCCACCCCTGTGACCTTCCCACTCATGCAGCCTCTAGAAACATTCTCAGCAGCATCTTCCTGATGGGGAGGGGGCAGGGACCAGGGGACACAGAAATAGGTCCACACCACACAGGCATTGCCCATCCTCTTCAGGTGTGACATCTGAACCAGCCTTTACATTGGCCTTATCTTACACACCCATGTGTTGTCCTGAGTGAGTTTGGGACTCTGTATCCATAAAACAGACCCCAAGGTTGCCTCAAATTTGCCCAGAACTGTGAGTAAGTCTAGCCTGGCCCTGGGATAGAAGGAAACCTGGGCAGTGAAGACGCTCAGAGGATGCAGTCCATATGCTGCTGGGGTAGGGCTAGAGAGAATCACAGACGAGGTGCTGACCTTGCATGACATTGCTTTAGCCACAACCCTGGTTGAGTCCCCAGAACCAACCCCCTATGGTCCCCTGAACACCACCAGGGGTCACTGCTGAGCACAGATACTGTAGGGGAGGATGGACCGAGCACCTTGTTCTGTCTTCTGATCTTCTTCCAATTTACCTACTGCCTTTTCTCCTAGACATTCCACGAGCATTAGTTGACTTTGTCATTGTGTGTCTGAAAGGAGATACTTAATCACAGGTCAAAAAACCTTGGCTCAAAGTACATTCCTCCTCGCCGCCCACAGAAGAGCTCAATGTTGTTACTCAGTGGTCCAAAAGTTTGCCGTGATATGTGAGGAAGTACTGAAGCAGCTGTGAGTGATGTCAGCTCTGCAGCGTGCAGACGTGCTTGCAACCCTGACATCTGGGGAAGAGCGAGACTTCCCCAGGTTTGGGCGGCTCCCACCGACCAGCCCAGCAGCAAATCCAATTAGGGCAGCTCTTAAAGAGCAGGCCAGAGGGGTTCTGCAATTGGGGTGTGGATGCAGCTCCCCCCAGAACAGGGCTGTCGGGGAGCTGTCCAGATGGCTGTCTCCCTGGCCCTCCTGAGCCGGAGCGACCCCCTCCTGGGAATGGAATCCGCGGCTCCCCCAGTCCTCGATGGCTGTTCCAGACCCTCTTCCCAAGTGGGCTGGGTTCCAGGCCCCATTAGGAGGGCCTGTGGTCTCTGGGCAGTGCTTCCCAGCCTCCCCGGAGGAGGGTGGTGTCTGCAAGATGTGCCTTTGGTTAACACGCTGGAGAGGCTTCTCATAAATTTCAGAGCAACAGGAACTGAGCGCCTTTGAAACTCCAGCTGCAGATGGGCTTAAGCTAAGATCTGTGCTGAAAACCGGAACATTTGATTTTCCAATCAGCCCCGGGTGCTAATCAGACACTTTGGGGAGGAACCAGTCCAGGGCCCTGGAGACACCCTTCTTCCCTCCGTCTGGGCTCTACGGCCCTCAGGAGTCCCCCCACCCCCCACCCCCGCCTTCCTTCTCTGGGATTCTCTCCTGAGTGACTGTTTCCCCTTTTTTTATGTGTTTGTACCTTTTTCTCCTTCACATGGTAATTCCTAGGGTTTGGAGGGTAGAAGGGGCACAAAAAGAAAAAACTAGGGAGAGTTGATGGAGGTAGACAGTCAGGTAGGGGAGGGGAAGATTGAAAGAGGGGCTGAAAGATGCATTCTCTGGGAAAATGCAGAGAATTGGGGGTTTCCTGGGGAAGCTCATTTTCATGAAATCAGTAGAGGCTGTTTTACCCCGGAGCTGAGGTTAGGAACCAGGTGCTGCTTCCATCTCTTCCTGACCACCTGGCCGGCCCCTGGGAGCGGAGTATATGAGGAAAGTACCTGGCACTGGCATACCCTCAACAGGAGGAAGCCCCCCACCCCAGGCTGCCGATCCCCTGCCCCTGAGCAGGGCAGCAGCTCCAGGCACACCCGACACCCGCCTTCTCCATGCAGGCTGCCCACATGCACTGTGGAGTTTTCTCTGCTGGTGTGGGTGAGACGTGAGATAAGGGCCTTTCAGAAGCCCTCACCTGGAAGCAGGTGCCCCTGGCCCTGTGGCACAGAGCCCACTGGCCCACACAAACCCCTTTGGGATACGTGGGCCGGAACTCACCTCTTTCCACTTCTCAAGTGGAAGTTCCATCCCCCAAGTTCCATCTCAAACTCCGCTGCTGGACACATCCCTGGGTCAGGGCCCAGGCTGTAGCACTGCAGAGAATTGAACTTGCTTTGGAAATTTCTGTGATTCGTTGCGGGCCCAGGCATGGGCCAGATCGCACCCATGAGCTTGTAGGTGTGTGCAGTACACCCTTAGGATCCAAGTACCTGCTTAAAGGCAGGGAGGGTTGTCTCTATGTTGGTTGTTTTCAGATTTGTTATTGAGGAGGGACACACTCTGGAGCTCAGAGGCTACACCTAGCGGAATTGAGGGGACCATGTGGTTCTGGGGCTCAAACCCAGGCCTCCCACCTACAAAGCATGCCCTCCACACCTATAAAGCATGCAGTCATCACTGCAGCCCCGCTGTTGTTTTATTTCCTGTTTGGCATTCCCAGAAGGGTTCCAAATTGAGACATCACTTTTCCACTTAGCCAAAGGTTTCAGTCATGTCTCTTAGTGGTGGTGAGCCTTAAGAACATTGACTGACTCCCCTGGTTCCCTCAGCAGATGGTTGGGTCTAATGGGACAAAGGAGGACCCCAATCCGTGTCCTGCCACCAGATGTGACCTGGCCAGCATTCTGAGGCTTCCGCATGGATCTATGTCCTGGAGGCTCCTGTCCCTTCAGTGTGTCAGTTCCTGAGAGTCACCCATGGGAGAGCAGGAACTTTGTGCCCTGGGCTCAGGTGCAGCTGAGACTATGCCAATGGGGATGTGGAGAATCCCCAACCTGGTGGCTCACAGCGAGGTCCAGTGAGGTTTGTGCTTGTGTTATCCCTGAGCCTGGCTCCATTCCAGCCTCACCCTGAGCACAGCCTTCCCCCTATGTCTCTTCCTTCCTCCCTCTCCCAACTTTTCTCTCTCACACACACATATCTCTCTCCCTTTTTGCATTTTCCTTTTTTTTTTCCTGGTCCCTGTTTATAAAGCCAGTAAGTCATCAAAGAGCAGCAGACAGTCCACAGCCCTGGGTTTAATGGTCACAGCATGACCTGTGGCTCCCAGTGTTGCAGAAGGCAGAGCCAGAGCCTCTCCCCACAGGCAATCTCTGCAGGCCTCAAGCTGCAGAGGATCCTCTTAGGCCCCCTGTGGGTTCCTGTTTCTAAGAAGCCCTTTGTCTCTGTCTGTTGTTTCCTGTGTAATCCAAGCCAGGGGTCTCTAACCTGAGTACACACCTGGGGGCAAACGGGTGCTGTCTCTCTCACTTCCATCTCAGGGAACCTGCCTGGGAAAACGCACCTGGAGTACCTGTCGCACTATCCCTGCGCCCCACCCCATAGACCCCAATTCAGTCTGTGGGGCTTGCAGGGGAGGGGGAGGCAGGAACCTGGCTTCCCAGCAAGCAAAACTGTAGTTTCCCAGACCACACCTTAAGGGGGTGGCTCTGTGCCCAGCAGGGGACACCCCTATCCCCCACCCCCACCCAATTGCTTAGAGGTGCTTGTCTAAAGGCCTTTTGTGGAGCTTATCAAAAAGCCTTTTCAACATCTAAATCGAATTAGATGCACTCCACTCATCTCCAGCCCCTGCATCTCTCCAGATCTGCTCCTCAGCTGGTGGAGCTGTTTGGAGCAGCCCGAGCAAATCCATCCAGACTCCAATAAACCTCCCTTTGTCCACGTTTGGTGATGGCTCAGCTCCAGGCCTGAGACTCACCAGTCACTGGAGTTTCGGTCCCAGAGGTGGCCACCAGGCAGCCACAAGCGCTCCAAGCACAAAGGAGACACCCACCCCCAGATACCCAGTACAAACTCAGAGGACCTGTTGAGAGAAGCAGTGGAACCCTCTCTTGGGCTTCTTGAAATAGCTGCCTGGGGCCTGAAGAGCTAGCCCAGGGGTAAGGCACTTGCCTTGCACAGGGCCAATCTTGATTTCATCCCAGCATTTAGGGTCGCCTGAACACAGCCAGGGGAAAGCCCTGAGCACTGCTGGGTGAGGCCCAAAACAAAAGACAGGTGGCAATGAGATAGTACAGCAGCTGCCTGCATGTAACCAGCCCAGGTTCAATCTCCTGTGCTATATCTCCCCCAACCATTGCCCGAAGTGATCCTAAGTTCAGCGCCAGGAGTAGCCCTAAGCAGTGCCAGGTGTGTTCTAAAAGCAAACAAAGGACAAAACCAAAATAGTTGCCGAAGTAATCTGCACTCTATAAGGCCGGTGGAGTCTAGCAGTGGCAGCAGGTCCATTGTGTGTGGTCCCTAGTTCCTGACTGTGCTCCCTGGTTCCTGACTGTGCTCCCTGGTTCCTGACCGTGCTCCCTGATTCCTGACTGTGCTCCCTGGTTCCCTGACTGTGCTCCCTGGTTCCTGACCTTGCTCCCTGGTTCCTGACCGTGCTCCCTGATTCCTGACTGTGCTCCCTGGTTCCTGACAGTGCTCCCTGGTTCCTGACTGTGCTCCCTGGTTCCTGACCATGCCGATTCCTGGTGCTCCCTGGCCGACAGTGCTCCTGGTTCTGACTGTGCTCCTGGTTCCTGACCATGCTCCCTGATTCCTGAGTGTGCTCCCTGGTTCCTGACCGTGCTGTCTGGTTCCTGACCGTGCTGCCTGGTTCCTGACCATGCTCCCTGGTTCCTGACTATGCTCCCGAGCTAGCTTTTTTATTTATTTTATTGAGTCACTATGTAGTAGACCATTACAAATCTGTTCATGATTGGGTTTCAGTTATACAATGTTCCAATGCCCATCCCTCTGCCAGTGCACATTTCCCAACACCAATGTGTCCCGTTTCCTTCCCATCCACCTCCACAACCTGCCTCTACAGTAGGCACTTCTCTCTCTGTATCTCCCCACCACACACACCCACCCCATTACTCTCTCTCCTTTGGTGCTTTGTGATTTGCAGATACAGACCCTTATATTGCTGTGGAAGCCAATATGAGGAAATTCAGAGAAGAGGTGATGTCTTGGGCTCGGGACAGTAATGGACCTTGGTAGGAGGCACTTTCCCTGCACGTTGTTTCTGCCCCTCCCCCTCCTGGCTTTCCGAGCTCTGTCCATGCTGCCTTGGGCCTACTGTGCACACTGCTCATCCCCAACAGGGACATGGCTGTTGATTCTGTGTTTGTTCTTCTCAGACTTCCTGTTCTTATCCCAGCATTGAAGGAGAATCATTCTAGACAGATCATATTGGAAACGTGCACATTTCACTTACAGTAATAAATGTGTTGTTATTAACTGCTCTTTCAGCATCAAGTGAATGCTGACTTGGTACTCTTATAAATTACTTCTGGTTTCTTGCATATAAAAACAGATTCCAGGAAGGCAATCTTTAAAAAATAAAGATTGTCATCATTTTGCTTTTTAAAAGTAAAGTTGGCTTACTTTTGGATAATAATAGGCTTTAACTGGTAAAATTCCCTGGTATTTTTTGAATCATACTGAATCTTTTGGAGTGATCACTTTATTTTCTACAAAGATAAATGCACAGGACCAGAGAGATAGTATAATGGGTAGGGCGCTTGCATTGCAGCCAAACCAGGTTTGATCCCCCTAGTATACTGTATGATCCCAGAACCCCAACTGTGTTGTAGAGCTAGGAGTAATCCCTGAGTGTTGCCAGGTGTGACCCACCTGCTAGAAAATTCTAGGCGCAGAGGCAGAGCAGGGAGAGGCGCAAGTGGTAGAGCAAGTGCTTTACATTTGCCAGGTGCTACATGCACCCCTGAGTGCTGATGGGTGTGGCCCTGGTGCTCCCCACCCCAGCACTGCCATGGGTGTGGCCCCTGAAAAGAGAGCAAGAGAAGGTGGAAGAGTGAGTGAGAGCAAAGAAGGGGGTGCTTGAATGGGGAGCAGAGCTCCCCTGCCACTAAAGCCTTCCTTGAGTAGGGCAGAAGGAGTATGAGCCTCCCCTGTGCTGTGGGTCTGAGCCCTGTGTCTTTTCTCTCTGCAGCTGAGCCCCCGGTAGCCGCGGCCGTGTTGTCTCATTTTAACGACTGCCCGGATTCCCACAGCCAGTTCTGCTTCCATGGAACCTGCAGGTTTTTGGTGCAAGAGGAGAAGCCAGCATGTGTGTAAGTGTCCCGAGGTGGTGGGGAGGAGGTCGGGGAAGCCAGCCCCATAAGTCCTTCACAGAGCACTGAGTTGCATCAGAGCCCCTGAGACCCATGGTGATATGTTAGAGGGTCACAGCAACAGGCTGGGGACTCCTCACAGACCCAGCACCCAGGAGCCCAGAGAGCATATGGAATGGTCCCCAGTAGCTCAGCCGTCATCAGGACCAAGCACGGAACTCTCAAGCCCATCTGACCCACAACAGCAGCCTAAGCATCACTGGGAGTGGCCCCTGTCAAAAAAAAAATACAGATTCCAGGGTCTCCCACCAGAGCCTCTGAAGCAGAGTCCTTCAAAGGTGGAATCTGGTGAGTCTGCATCTTTACCTCACACCTTGGGCGACTCCTGGATTCAACAAAGTGTGAAACTTCCTGGATTAAACCTCTGTGCACTTAGAATTTCTGGAGGACAAGCTGCAGGCTGCATCTCGCTGAGTAACCAAGGTCTCTCTTCCGGCTTGGTTATGGAAATAGATACAAAGGGTTGGCTGAGGTGATGGCCACTGAACAAGGAGCAGCTCAGAAGTGATGACCAGGACCAGGACAGGTGGTGTCCACGCCAAACAGGAGCCCCCACCTCATTCCCTCAGCCTACTGACTCACAGTCTCCAGTGATGATACCCTAAGAATCACATCCATCAGGAACCTCTGATGACAGCCCTGCTCAACCCTCCTTGGGAAGAAGCATGTGAGGAAGCTTCCCCCAAAGGGTCAGGGTCGAGCTCATTTGGAGCCACAACAGTGACTCCAGGCCTGGCTGTTACAGGTCAGCATGGCTGACTCAGCTCCTCTACAGTAGGGCAAAGTAGAGGCCAGAGCCTGCTGGGGAGAGCTTTATTGTCTAGGCAATGCCTACCAGGTTTGTTTGGGAAAGGGATATAGCAGGAAACCATCTGCCCGTTATAGAATGTAGACTCTGGCACACCCTTGTTGGTACAGGAGCATTCCTCTGCATTGCAAGGTATCAGTAGCATGCGTGGTCTTTATCCAGGAGGTACAGTATTCCCTCCCATCATGACAGCAAAATTGTCTCCAGACATTGCTGATGAAGCGTGGCGATGGGGTGACAACACCCACTACCCCACCATTCAGAACCACCCATAGGCGTCTAGATGTCTAGCACTGGAGAGGCCCGGGCTGCTTCCCAGCAGAGTGTGAGAGAAGAGCTGTAGTGCCACGTTCATGTCACCCTGTGATACCCCCCACTGTGGGCCAGGGCAGAAGACTCTTGTCTAGTCCTGATGCAAGGCACAGCAAGAGTTCAAGCAATCACAGAGATCCAGGTTGTCCCATGAGGCTCTGGGTCCGGAGCCACCAAGGAGACCCTCAGTCCATCCTGCCTGCTTTTGCCACTCCTGGAGCAGGGGAGGTTCTGGGCTTGGCAAATAAAATACGGAAACCCAGATGCCCTTTGGGCTCTACTATCATGAGACAGGACATATGGAGATGTTACTGGTGCCCGCTCAAGCAAATCCATGATGAACAGGAAGACAAGTGATACAAGTGATATAAGAAACCCAGGGTGAATACGTTCAGTTCAGGTATCCCTGGGCCCAATAGCCCCCACTCCACTGCAGTGTGTGTGTGGTGGTGGGGAGGGGGTTCATCGTGTTAAATTCTAGTATAATATATGTGTAGGCTTTTGAGGTCACACCAGCTTGGGGGTTACTCCTGGCTCTGCACTCAGGAATTGCTTAGGCGGTGCTCATATGGGATGCCGGCGATTGAACCTGGGTCAGCCACATGCAAGGCAAACATCCTACCTGCTGTACTATCACTCCAGCCCTAAAATATATTTCAAAACCATCATGGTCCTTGGTCAGTTTGACCCTTGGCCCCAGGAGTAATGAGTTTGTTTGAGATCTCTGCCAAAAAGAATTGACTAAACATTAGCACTCACCTCTTTCCAGAGAGATGCCATCCTCGGGATCTCTCAAGCCTTGAAAATGTCACCATGCTTCTATTTACATCTTTAGCATTTTTATATGTCAGGCACTGGTTTTATTTGTCAGGCACTGTTCATTGCACTTCACACTCAATGTTCACAACACTTCTAGGCTTTATGACTCTCACGCTTTGAAGATGTGCAGAGAGTTTAAGTAACTTTGCCAGGATCACCCAGATGGTAAGTAGTGGGGGAATAAGATTTGAACTGTGGTAATTCGACACCAAGCATCTGCCCTGTTATGCCTGCTTTGAGGACTGTTTCCTGAGAAAATAATCTCAGGTGCAAACAAAAGGTGTGTGCTCAGAGATAATCACCGGTCATCATTTATGACACCACAATTAGATTCAGTCTACATGGTTTGGTGAAGCGAACATTGTACGGAGTTACTGTACATGTTCAATGTACAATCATGTTAAGTGGCTTTTGCAGAGATTTCTAATGACAGCTGAAGGGTGAAGGAACATTGAATGAGAAAATTGATATCAAACTGTCAAACTGAAAAATCATAACTATGTTAGAAGCTCCTGGGAACCATCCTGAAGGAAAAACATGTTAATTTCACTGCCCTTTGGAAGGGTGGCCAGTGCACCAGCATGGGCTGGCCTTGTTTGCTTTTCTTTCTGCCTTATTATATATGGATATACTTCCCTGTTTACTTAGAAATAGCCCTTTCTGCTTAAGAAAAATTTACTTAAAGAAAAAGTATTTGGAGGTACAGTGAGTGTGCATGTGGTAGGACACTTGCCTAGCACACAACTGACCCAAGTTTGATCCCCAGCACCTATATGGTCTCCCTGAGCACTGCCAGGAATGATCCCTGAGTGCAGAGCCAGGAGTAGTAAGCTCTGAGCATCACCAGGTGTGGCCCCAAAACTCAAAAAGTCAGAAAATGAAAAGGTGGGTGTGAATCAGATAAAATAAGGACTGGGACCCAAATATGAACATCTTATGAACACCTTTGTAACTGTATATCTCACGGTGGTATAATAAAATATTTTTTAAAAAAATAAATAAATCCTGCAACAATTAAAAACTAAATAAATAAAATAAAACAAAGACTGTGGGTAGGGGCAAGGCAGCCCAGCAGGATTGGAAAGCCCACAGAGGACGGAGGGCATTATCAGTATTAAATTCTTCTTGTTCAAATGGGGAGGCCCATAGACTCTTATCCTGAGAAAGCACCGAGGCCACCTTAGATCTAGTCAGTGAGAAGAGTGAGGGCGGAGCGTAGCCCACGGGTAGGCGTTTGCCTTGCACGTGGCGGCCTGTGCCCGGCCGGGTTCAACCCGGCTCCTATGGTCCCCAGGCCCGCCAGGGTATTCCGTGAGTCGAGGTAACCCCTGGCTCACCGGGTGTCCCAAAAGAAAAAAAAGGAGTGAGAAATGTTGGGACACAGCATCCAGTGCAGCACGTCACCTGTTACCCCTACCACAACAGGCCCTTTGGCAGCTTGCAGGCTTGGCTCTGCACTTCCTTTCTTGGGGGTTTCTGTTTTGGGGACATAGTCTGAATGTGATTCCAGAGCCTCATTTTCTGAATGAGGAAGACAAAATTTTATAACAAAAAAAGCATGGATAGGACCAAATCCACTCAAGACAAATGAAGTTGAATGACCCAATTACCAGAGGAAACACTCCGTTTTGCCCTCTGACTCCCTCCGTGATCAGAGAGATACTTTGTTTATACCGCACTGGGCAGCTCCCTTTCTCCTGCACGCCATCTGAGGGGGCCCTCTGACAATTACCACCCTGAGGAAGTGCCAGGAGGCGGAGGGAGTAGATGAAGGGGGTGTGGTAGGGCCTTACGTTTGTGTATTTAATCAAGAGCCCTTCTTTAGTGGATCTCGGGCCTGGCCACACTTTGGAATCACATGAACACCTCCACCAGCTAGACGGACTCTCCAGGTGTGTGACTTGGGCCTGGCAGTCAGCAGAGCTTCCCCAACTGGTTCTCAAGTATAACAAGGTAGGGGATTGGCACCTACCTGAGGCAAGGAGGAGCACAGGCCTGAGTTAAACCTGATTCATTGGTGCTTGGGTGAGGTGATTCTCCCCCTCCTTCTGTGATTGGTGCCAAAATAAGTGACAGAGTTGTTGAGTCTAATAATAAAAACATGTAGAGTTGGGGCGAAGGAGAGTTTGTTCCCAAA
Organism: Cryptotis parvus; assembly: GCA_021461705.1. Taxonomy (NCBI): domain Eukaryota; kingdom Metazoa; phylum Chordata; class Mammalia; order Eulipotyphla; family Soricidae; genus Cryptotis; species Cryptotis parvus. Next base: position 77,936 of record JAJIBD010008487.1, on the reverse strand, counting down.
CTCCTCATAAAGAGGAAGCCCAGGATGGCTCTGTGGCAGAACACTGGCCTTGCAGGCATGAGGCCTCGACTCTGATCCCCAGCATCATCCCACATGTGCTTGCTCAGCACCATCTCGGCAGCACTGCCATTTGGGACACAGAGGGGACAAGTAAAGAAAGGAAAATCTTATCAATAACTAGGATGGGGAAACTGAACAGGTGCATGCAAAAAGGAAAAACTAGCGATCTCTCTCATGCCAGGCACAGGGGTCAGTTCCGGACATCTTTAGGACTTGAAGACCTGGAATCATAAAAGATATAGAAGAAAATTTAGGTGATAAGCTCCTTGGCATTGACTTTAGCAGAGTCTCTTGGCTCAACTCAAGTGTCAACGGGAGCAAAAGAAAACAAATGCAATTACACCAAACTGATAATGCTTCTGTATCATGAACAAAACCTTTATCTACATGAAATTGCAACCCAAGAAAGAAATGTTTCCAAATCACATACAACAAAGGGTTACCAAAGTATATAGAGTTCAGACATGGGGCAGAGCTTCTACTGGCTCTCACTGTGCCCAGCCGCTCATGAGGTGCCCGGGAGGGATGTCAGGTTCTAGCCCTGGCCCGCCACCCCAGCAGAGCCTCACAACAAGCCAGACGACCCCCCCACTCTATGAGGACCTCCATTTTCCACATCCGGACTTCCCCCTCGTCAGAACTCCACCCAGCAGACCAGCCTATCACAGCCCGGCTCGGCCGCATGGTTCATCAATAAATGCTGGATTTTGAGATGACTACAAGAGTATGCTACCCGCACAGCAGAGCCTGGCAAGCTACCCGTGTCGTATTTGATATGCCAAATACCAGTAACAATTATAGACCTCATTCCCATGACCTGATGGAATGGTTTGAGGCTCTTTATGTTCCTGGAGCAAGCAGGTGCCCTTGGGCTCTACTAGCATGAGACAGGACATATGGGGATGTTACTGGTGCCCACTTGAGCAAATCGATGATGAATGGGAAGACAGTGATACAGTGGTACAGTGATAGAGTTCATACAACTCAGCAACAACAAAACCTGATGAAAAACCAGAACAAGAATGAGTAAACATTTTCCCAAAGAAGACATGCAGAAGGTCAACAGGCAAGTGAAGATTTTCATCATCCGTTGTTAGTGAACTACAAAGCACGGTAACATTCCACGTCATATCTGTTTTTAAAATACAAGAAATCGTATTGGTGAGGAAATGAAGAGAATGCTTACACACTTATGGTGGAAATGTAAACCATACACCACGATGGGGATCAGTATAATAAAGATTCCTCAAAAAGAGAAAGAGAGAGAAAGGGAAAGAAATAAAGAACCTGCCATGGAGCAGGGCTGGGGAAGGGGGAGGAAACCAGGGATGTTGTTGGTGGGATATGGGCACTGGTGGAGGGACGGGTGCTGAAACACTGTATGACCAAAACCCAAACATGAACTTTTTAATTGTATATCTTTTTATTTGTATGGAGATGGGCACTGGTGGAGGGACGGGTGCTGAAACACTGTGTGACCAAAACCCAAACATGAACTTTTTAATTGTATATCTTTTTATTTGTATATCTCACGGTGGTATAATAAAATACTTAAAAGAAATAATAAAAATAAAGATTGCTCAACAAATTAGAAAGAGAAAATCCATATGCTCCAAATACCATACTTCTCTTAGTTCCTCAAAAATTACAAAAACACTAATTTGAAGAGCTGTATGCATGCCCATGTTTATTGAAGCATTATTTATTGTAGCCAAGAACTGGAAGCAATATAGCTCTCAGGGGCTGAAAGATGGATAAAGAATATGTGGTGTATAGACATCATAGAATAGTATTCATCTATTAAAAAAACAAAATGAAAACCTGCAACAATAGGGATGGACCTAGAGAGTTTCCTGCTTAGTAAAATCATCCACATGAAGAAAGACAAACAGTATGATGTCACTCATACATGGTATATTAAAAATAATAAATAAAAATAACAAGCAAGTGCTAAATAAAAATGAACTTTTTGGACTATATGACCAATTAGAATTAGCAGAAAAGAAGGGGCATGGGGTCAGCAAGAACAAATGGATGTTGAAGAGTATTATTATACTTGTAGTGGTCAACTTAATATCACTGTATCACTGTATCACTGTCTTCCCGTTCATCATTGATTTGCTCGAGTGGGCACCAGTAACATCTCCATATGTCCTGTCTCATGCAAGTAGAGCCCAAGGGCACCTGCTTGCTCCAGGAACATAAAGAGCCTCAAACCATTCCATCAGGTCAGGGGAATGAGGTCTATAATTATTACTGGTATTTGGCATATCACATACGACATGGGTAGCTTGCCAGGCTCTGCCGTCTTGGGTAGCATACTCTTGTAGTCATCTCTAAATCCAGCATTTATTGATGAACCGAGCTGTGATAGGCTGGTCTGCTGGGTGGAGTTCTGACGAGGGGGAAGTCTGGATGTGGAAAATGGAGGCCCTCATGGAGTGGGGGTTGTCTGGCTTGTTGTGAGGCTCTGCTGGGGTGGTGGGTCAGGACTAGAATCCGCCTTCCCTCCCGGGCTCCTTGTGAGCGCTGGGCACAGTGAGAGCCAGTAGAAGCTCTGCCCCATGTCTGTGAATCTCTGGATCAGCATACCTGGGCCGGATTTAAAAAAGACTGCTGCAGGGTGGATCTTGATGCAGGGTGGATCTCGAGGTCAACTTAATATAGTATATACCAATGTGGACCTTGAAACATGTTTAGTGCTATTTTATTTAAATAGAACCCTTGTACACTGACTGTATATCAGTCTAGCCTCTGTGGAAAACCACAAGGTGATTCCTCAAAAGATTAAAAATAGGAATACTGTGTGACCTTCTATTCTACATTTGGGCATTCATCTGAAAAATATAAAAATCACTAATCCAGAAAAATGCATGCACCCCCTATATTCATTTGCAACATGATTTACAATAGACAAGATATAAGAACCCATAAATGTCCATCAACAGCTGAATGGATAAAGACGTACATATAGACACAGCATGGAATACTACTCAGGAATAAAGTAGGTGAGACTTGCCGTTAGCAACACATACACAGACCTTGAGGTATTATGCTAAGTAAGCCAAGCAGGGAAAGACAAATAACATATGACCTCACTTGTGTGGAATATAAAAGAAACAAAGCAAATAAACAAAGCAAAACCTTCTCCATGGAGAGAACTGACTGGCTACCAGAGAGAAGTTGGGGCGGGTAGAATGGATAAAGCTGGTTAATTGTATGGTGGTGGACAGAAGACTAACTTTGGTGCGGACCATAACGTAGTGTAAACAGATGTCGAATCCTCGTGCAGTGCAGCTGAAGCACATGATGTTACAGATCCAGGTGGGCTCAGTGAAACATTAAAGCTGGCTCCATCCTCTCTCTCACAGCACAGGTCTGGGAGAATCAGTGTCCTCACACAATATCTCAGAGCCAGATTTTTTTTTCAAGGAAAGTTTTTTTTTAATCTTTTATTGTACCAACTGAGATATACAGTTACAAAAAGTGTTCATATTTGGGTTTCAGTTATACAGAGCTCCAGCACCCATCCCTCCACCAATGTCCCACGATTCCCCCTCCCCAGCCTGCATCTATGGCAGGCAACTCTCTCTCTCTCTCTCTCTCTCTCTCTCTCTCTCTCTCTCTCTCTCTTTTTACACACTGTGGCTTGCAATACATACAGTTAGAGGTTATCATGTATATCCTTTTGCCTACTTTCAATGCTCAGTTCTACACTGGTATGATCATTTACAATAATTATTAGTACACTGTAAGGAAAGTTTTCTTGATAGAGAATCCCTTCCTCTTCCACTTTTCTCTGCTCCAACCTGATCCTCTCTCCTCGCTGGCTCCTTGGAGAAAAACTATAAACCTTTTCACACCTATTGGACCTAAAACTCTCAAGTCTCCGTCACCCTCTCGAGATTGGAGGCTAAGCCAAGAGCCAGGGTTGATGCTGAGTTTCACACGTGGCATCCCATCCCCTCCATCCTGGGATGCCCCCACCCAGCCCCGCAATGAGTGTGTCCAGCTCAGGCGACAGCAGCAGCTGCGGTATGAGCTTCTCTCCTTTCCATAGCCAGTGTCTGCAGGCACCTGTGTTGACTCTTCTGTGTAAGGATTGCATGAGATTATCCATGCTAAATGGAAACAAACCTAAACATGTAACAATTGAGCTGTGAGATAAAGCACAGCCCAGGTGGGAGAAGCAACCAGCAAGTTTGATTTTGTTTCTTTAGTCTTTTTGCGGGGAGGGGCACACCCCATAATGCTCAGGAATTACTCCTGGTGGTGACCATTTAGGATGCCAGGGATTGAACCCGGTCGGCTGCATGTAAGGCAAGCGCCCTACCCACTGTACTATCGCTCTGGCTCCTCTTTGTTTTAGTGTCTCCTATTGCCATAAATCTTAGGTCCACACAGTATCAACTCCTTTACATGGTTTTCTGGTGAGCAGTACCATCCCAGGGTACAAGAACAACCTGCAGGGTCGGTAATGGCCTTAGGTCATTTGTCACTTGTCTTCCCGTTGTTCACCGATTTGCTCAAACAGGTGCCAGTAACATCTCCATTTGTTGGGAATGAGGTCCATTATTGTTACTGTTTTTGGCATATCCGAATACACCATGGGTAGCTTACCAGGCTCTGCTGTGGGTCTGGGTTCATCCCAGGGGACCCAGTCTTTTCTGTGTCAGACCTTCAAAACTCCAGGGCCCATGGGGCAGAGCCCTGGGTGTAGACAAGCCTGTCTCCTGTCTGCCACCTGTCAACGCAGCCAGGCACTACAGCCACACCTGCAGCACCTTGAGGGGCAGTATGACCTTAGGTATAGTGGGGATAAGGGGGCTTTCTGTTTATTCACTTAAAGATTTTCAGCAGAGGAGCTGAATGATTTGTTTTTCCCGAAGAGGATGGTAGGAGAGGATTGTAGGCCAAATAAGTTTGAGAATCTCTGCTAAACTTAAAATGACTACACTTGTTTGCTATTGAACAAAGCTCCAAAGCCAAATGCTCAGGAAAATAAACTTACTGCTTTTCCATGAGTCCGGTATCTGGGGTTTGGCAGCCCAGGGACACAGGTTTAGGGGAGTCAGCCCTGGCACAACAGCAGGCACACCAGGACTTTCATCTGATCTTTGATTTTTAGATCTTATCATCTAAAAGTGAAGGGAATTTTCATGAATGCTCACGGATTGGGAGATTTAACATCAAAATGGTACTATTCCCTAGAGCTTTATATAGATTCAATACAGTCCCTATAAGGATACCCATGACATTCTTCAAAGAAATTGACCAAACATTCCTGTAATTTGTATGAAATAATAAACCCCCACTAATAGCTAAAGCAATCCTTGGGGAAAAGAAGATGGGAGGTATCATTTTCCCCAACTTCAAACTCTACTACAAAGCAGTTGTAATTAAAACAGCATGGTATTGGTATAGACAGACCTGTAGACCTATGGAATAGAAATAAATATCCTGAAACACACTCTCAAATATACTATCACATAACCTTTGATAAAGGAGCAAAAATATTAAATGGAGCAAGGAAAGCCTCTTCAACAAATGGTGCAGAGAAAACTGGGCAGCTATATGTAAAAAAATGAACTTAGACCTCCTTCTAATGCCATGCACAAAAAATCAGATCAAAAATGGATTAAAGATCTCAACATCAGACATGAATCTATAAGGTACATCAAATAAAACATAGAGAAAATGCTCTATAATATTGAAGCTAAAGACATCTTCAAAGACAAAACACCTCTTTGTTTCGTCAAATGGAAGCAAAGACAAAAATGGGATTATATAAAACTTAAAGGCTTCTGCGCCTCAAAAGATATGGCTACCAAGATACAGAGACAGCCCACACACAGGGAAAGAATATTCACCCAAAGCCCATCTGATAAGGGGTTCACTATCACTATCACTATCTTCCCGTTATTCATCTATTTGCTAGAGCGGGCACCAGTAATATCTCCATATGTCCTGTCTCATGCTAGTAGAACCCAAAGGCATCTGCTTGCTCCAGGAACATAAAGAGCCTCAAACCATTATATTAGGTCATGGGAATGATCTAATATAAATGGTACTGGTATTTGGCATATCAAATACTACACAGAAGCTTGCCAGGCTTGCCGTGCGGGTGGCATACTGTTGTAGTCACCTCTAAATAAAGCATATATTGATGAACCGCATGGCCACAATAGTCTGGTCTGCTGGGTGGAGTTGTGACAAGAGGGAAGTCCGGATGTGGAAAATGAAGGGCCCCATGGAGTAGGGGAGGGTGGTCTGGCTTGTTGTGAGGCTCTGCTGGGGTGGCAGGCCAGGACTAGACCCCCGCCATGCCTCCCGGGCACCTCACGAGCAGCTGGGCACAGGGAGAGCAAGTAGCAGCTCTGCCCCATGTCTGAGAGTCTCTGGTTCAGCATACCTGGGCCGGATAAGGGGTTAATATCCATGATATATCAGGCACTGGTAGAACTTTACAAGAAGAAAAACAGCCAACCCCATCAAAAAAATGGGGAGAAGAAATGAACAGAAACTTCCAAAAAAAAAGAAATGTGAATGGTCAAAAGGCATATGAAAAAGTGTTCTTCATCATTAATCATCAGGGAGATGCAAATCAAAACAACAATGAGGTATCATCTCACACAACAGAGAGTGGAACACATCCAAAAAAGTAAAAACAACCAGTGCTGGCATGGATGAGGGGAGAAAGGGACTCTCATTCACTGTTGGGAATGACGACTAGTTCAGCCCTTTTGGAAAACAATATGGACATTCCTCCAAAAACTAGATACTGAGCTCCATTTGACCCAGTAATACCACTCCTGGGAATATACCCTGGAGACCCAAAAACACACAGCAGAAACACTTCCATATTCATCGCACTTCAATATTCATCACAGCTCTATTATGATAGCTGGAACCTGGAAACAACCTAAATGCCCAAGAACAGAAAACTGCCTAAAGAAACTGTGTTACCTCTACACAATGGAATACTATGCAGCTGTCAGAAAAGACAAAGTCATGAAACTTACCTGCAAATGGATGGACATGGAGACTATCACACCGAGTGAAATTAGAAAGAAAAGGACAGATATAGAATGACAGCATTCTTTAATGGGATATAAATATATACCAGTGTTCTACTAATTGTGGGAAATGGTAATGTCAGACTAGAACTTGGCATTTAATATACACAAAGAGATTTACATGACAAACCCTAAATGTCTGTAGGACAAGCCACAATGTATCAGACAGACAGACAGACAGACAGACAGACAGACAGACAGACAGACAGACAGAGACAGAGAGGAAGAGAGAGAGAGGAAAACGGAAAAGTGCCTGCTAGAGGGGCAGGCTGGGGGAGGTGAGAGGGAGTGTGAGGACATGGTGGTGGGAATGGGGCACCGGTGGAGGGACAGGTACTGGAACACTGTATGACTGAGACCCAATTATGAACATCTTTGTAATTGTATATCTCATGATGGTATAATAAAAAAACAAACTTTTAAAAAGTCAAAAAGAAAAGTGAAGGGAATCTGCTAATACTTACAAAAGGTAGTTTATCAGGCCGGAGCGATAGCCCAGCGGTAGCGCGTTTGCCTTGCACACGGTCGACCTCTGCCGGCCTGGGTTCGATCCCGGCATCCCATATGGTCCCCCAGCACCGCCAGGAGTAATTCCTGAGTGCAGAGCCAGGAGTAGCCCCTGAGCATTGCCAGGTGTGACCCAAAAAAGGCAAAAGGTAGTTTATCATCACCATGTGTGGAGGGCAAATGAAACTTTAAGTGCAGCCTGGGGCCAGGCTGGGGGATGGGTGCAGGGTTTTCGGTGATAAGAAAATTCCCCACCTTAGAAGGAAGTGGGCCTCAAACACTTTCATAACAGCCAAAAATTCACCTCATGCAAAGGATCTGAGTAGGCATTCGGCATCTGCTGCCTAGAAGAAGCCTGTACTTAAAGGACCCCCTCATTCAGAGGCTCCCAGAAAACACTTGTGTCCACTCCAGAATCAGGAGTGGGGAGCTCAGCACAGGGAGAATAGATGGAAAAGGCCTCACCCCTTCCACAGAGGGGAGGTGGCCATGCTGGAAGCCACCGAGCTGGTCGGCCTCTGACACTTGCCTGAATCACTGATCTGGAGATATCAGGCCACTGGGTCTTCCTCCAGCTTCACGTTTTTCTTTCTCTCATCAGAAACTCTGAAAACATGGCTGCTTTTAAAAAAATAATAATAACAACCTGACTTTTTATGAACTATAACCTAACTAATAACCTGGCCAACACGAACGTCAAGGCAGAAACACAAAGTCCCGTTGGCTCCCTTCAAGCTCCTTTAAGAACAAGGGTGGGTGCCTCAGATGACCACGTTCATGGGTCATCCCAAATGTGAAAGGCCAGTGTGAGGAAGAAGCAACTTGTCCAACACCTTTCACTCTGCCTGGAAAGGACGAATAAGCCCCTTGGGGGCTTTCCCCAGGGACTTGGGGGCCCTCCATCCCACCCAACCTTTTTTTTTTTTTTTTGGCTTTTTGGGTCACACCCGGTGATGCTCAGTGGTTACTCCTGGCTCTGCACTGAAAAAATTACTCCCAGTGGTGCTCAGGGGAGGTCCATATAGGATGCTGGGAATTGAACCGGGTCAGCATCATGCAAGACAAATGCCCTCCCCACTGTGCTGTCGCTCTACCCCCACACACACACAGCCTTTTCTGGGGGAACCTTCTACCGAGAGAACGTGCTGACATTCCTTTCTTCCCCAGCTGCCATTCTGGGTACGTAGGCGCCCGCTGTGAACATGCCGACCTCTTGGCCGTGGTGGCAGCCAGCCAGAAGAAACAAGCCATCACCGCCCTGGTGGTGGTCTCCATCGTGGCGCTGGCAATCCTCATCTTGGCGTGCGTGCTGATCCAGTGAGTAGGGGCTGACCACGGCCCTCCTGTCCCATCACACAGCAAAGCTACCCATCCTGGCTGCCATCCGTGCACTGTAAATGCCACCACAGAGTCCCTTTGCAGCTAAGAAATTTTTATGCAACCCTAGGTATAGAGGTATATATAATAAGTATTCAAGATCAGACCGTTACTGGCAACAAATCATAAAGCAATTTATTTTTAAGCCCTTTCTTTAAGTTTTCATGATCCCATATGGGGCACAGCACCCATAGTTTAAGAACGTAGGCTCTTTGGGATCTTTGGGATAATACAGGGGTTAAGACACTTGCCTTGCTTGCAGCCAAACCTGGATAACATCTCTGGCATTGCATACAGTCCCCTGAGTGCCTCTAGCACTGGTTGTGACCTAACCCCTCGGGTCGTGTCGCAAAAAACGGAGGCTCTAGAAACAGGATGCATCTAAGAGACATGGACAGTCTCTCACTTACAGGGGAGGCAGCCAGTCCCACGGTTCCTCTGTCCTAGTCCAAGTTCAAAAACTCAGGTTGGCGGTTACCTGGGTCTGGGTCTAGGCTGGGAGCAACTCATCTCCTATGGGAGGGACCCAAATCATTGATCCCACTCCTCTGGGACATCCTTGGCTGGAAAGGGAGAGGCACGCCTGCCTAGCTCGATTTCTGCTCTCAGCACTCTCAGATGGGTCTCAGAGGAAGAACTCTTCATAGCTCCAGCAAGGAATGAATGAGCCAGTAAAAGGCTGGAACCTGCACAGGGCTTCCTGCCACCTACTCTGGCCTCTCACTGTCCATCCAGCCAAAGCAGCTTGGGCACGAACATCTCAGAAGCCATGCTCAACCCTGCTGCCTAGGGATTCAGGGACTGAAGTAGCCTTCCCAGGGCAGAGCTGAGAGAGGGCTGGAGTGGAGACCATGAGCAGCCAACCAGCACGGAAGGGAGAGCCAGGAACAGACTTGCTTCCCTCGGCTCTGTTTTCAGGCTCCTAGGAGCTCCTCCCAATGCGGTTACTGCCTTGTCCTTGCTTCTTTCTCAGCCCTTCTTTTCAGTCCCCTGGTCCCTCTTTCATGTTATCTCTGCAAGCTGGTCATTCCTGCCCATGGCACCTAGAGGAAGGACATTTATAACACACAAGGTCAGGGCGACACTGGATCTGCTGCAGCTAGAGAATATTAGTCCTCGGAGGAGGCTTCAGAGCCACTGAGGTCTATGACTTGTTCTCATTCTTTCCATGAACCAATTCATTTCCTGCTTTGTGCCAGTACTTAGGGGGTGACCCCATCCCACGCACTCTGGGCACTTCGTGCCTGAGCTGGCTGCTTTGCCCCTAGTCCACCAGCACTTCTGAGGTTGGTACTACATTTTTGGGGGTTACCACCTGTTAAGCTTGGGGGCAAAGGGGTGGGGTGTTTGTAGGTTATCCTCTGAGCCTGGAGCAGAATTGCACCATGGAAACTGGTAGTTTGGGTGATCAACAGGTGCTGTGTCGTTGGCCAGCATCTTCCCCAGAGACCACTATTCTGCAAGGTGTTGTGTCCCTCCCTCTAGAGCCCCTCGCCCCAGAAAGGCTGGTTTGGAGCCCCAGCCTGTCCAGTCAGCCTCAAGGGCAGATGCTGCCCAGGTCAGGGCCTACCGTGAGGCTCCCTGCCCAGACCCTGTTCTCTGTGTTCTTGCAGCTGCTGCCAGGTCCGAAAGCACTGTGAGTGGTGCCGGGCCCTCATCTGCCGGCATGAAAAGCCCAGTGCGCTCCTGAAGGGGAGAAGCGCGTGCTGCCACTCTGAGACAGGTAAGGACTATGTTTGAGGTCCCACTCCTCTGGAGGCTGCATGGGAAATGGGACTGCCCTCTCCAGGCCAGTGCAGGAGGTTGGGAAGCTGCAGCAGAAGAATGGAGAAAAGGAAGAGAAGGCAGGGGGTGGGTGGGGGAGGAATGAAGCTCTGGAGAATACTAGTCTCATGAGCCTAAGGCCTGGAGTCCATTCCAGATCATTAGAACTAAGGGCAGGGATGGAGGAACAAGAAAAGAAACATAAAGGAGGATATTTATCCTACTGAGTAAGATTTAGTTGTTTTATGGTGTGTTTTATTCAGAAAGAGCCTTTTATTGGTTACTGTGTGTGTTCCAGAAGTTACTGAACTTTGCTGAGTCTTGGTTTTCTTACTGTAAAGATATTGTACAGATTGAATGGGAGCTGGTGTCCAGTGACTCCTGGTCATGTGTGTCAGAGACTGTCAACCCACAACAGCTCTTCTTTTGTCCCTTAAAAAATTACCTCCTTTGGGCAAAGGATGTAGCTCAAATGGTAGAGTGCGTGCCTGGAATGGTCAAGATTCAGGGTTCAGTTCCAAGAATCTACACACATACCTTGAGTACCACCAAGAGACCCAAATAAATAAATTTTAAAATGAATTGTTATATGAGAAGGACGGAAGATTATCTCCCTTTACCGCCAGTGAACAGAGAAAGTTGGTCTCTAGAAAGTCTCCATGGACTCCTTATACTCTTCTATCAGATTCTTTGTCCAATTTGTCATTGCTACAGAAATATTTTCCCCATGTCAATGATGAGAATTGGTGGATGGAATTGGTGGTTCAGGCCCAGTGTGACTGAGCATACAACCCTTTGTTTCACTGGGTCGTATGCTCGGTCACAACCCCTCTCTCAGACATACTCTCAGCACCCTGATTGCAGACACTCTTTGGACCAATAGATTATCACCAACCGAGCTGAGCAGGTCAGAATATAGTCACTGGGGCAGAGCGATAGTCCAGTGGGTAGGGTGTTTGTTTGCCTTGCACACAGCTGACCTGGGTTCGATCCCCGGCATCCCATGTGGTCCCCTGAGTACAGCCAGGAGTGATTGCTCAGTGCAGAGCTAGGAATAACCCTTGAGTATGGACAGGAGTAATTCCTGAGTGCAGAGTCAGGAATAATCCCTGAGCATCGCTGGGTGTGACCCAAAAAAGAAAAAAAAAAACAGAATATAGTCACTGCAGGCTAATATGCTGAGGTGCGCCTGTCAGTTCAGCATGGTGTTCTGGAAGCTCACAGATTCCTGGAGAGGGTAGGAAAAATAGCGACTTGGGGAGCTGGGCCACTGCCTTGACCTGTCCCCCAGTGGGAATGTGACATGTGTAAGATGTGAGACAGCCAATCACACATTCAGAGCATGCCTTCTTCTTCATTTCCCAAACCACCGTAATTGTGCCTGAGCAATTATTTTGACTTTGAGGGCCCACAGCCCTTGAAAGTGCTACTCCTAGGGCCAGAGAGACATTACAAGTAGAGCGTTTACCCTGCATGTGACTCACACAGAGTTCTATTCCCAGCACCTCAGATAGTCCCCCAGGCACCACCAGGAGTGGTCCCTGAGTGCAGAGAAGGAGTAAGCCCTGAGGATGTGACCCATTGAAACAAATAAAATAAAATGCTAATTCAGTCATCATCTCATGGTTTGAGAGGCATTGGGAGTAGTGTAGGTAAACTGAGTCTTCCCAAGAGCTACTTGGGTATTTTCAGGAGTCCAGGGACAAAATGACTCACCCATGCATATGTCTTTTCCACTGTTCTGAGGAACCATCCCTAGTCTAATGAGGGAAATAACATCTATTTCATCCTTGAGCACCAGCTAAAGAAGTGTATATTTTGCTAAGAAAGCATATAGTAGATCCTGTACCCTGACGGTCATTCAAGGAGGAAAGCTCTGGTCAATGTTCCTCCTTCTCCACCCACATTTAAAAAGATGTTGTGGATTAGGAGCCTGGAATATGACTGGCCTTCCAGAGCTCAGGGCAGAAACCCCTCTACCTAAGATGAGGCAGGCCTCCAAATCCCAAATCTGGGCCTAAAAGAGGGGAGCCGGAGGTGCATCTTTTGCAGGAGCCCTTTGGAAGCCAATGAACCATAATTCACTGCAGGCCATAGTATTCCCTCTGCAACCTCCGGAAGGTGGAACAGGCCAGGAAGTGATCCCATATGGTGGAATAGGCCAGGAAGTGACCCCAGCTGAGTGGACTTGAGAGCTGTTGGGAATGGGTCCACCCCAAATCACCACAGAGGCTGGGCCACAGCTACAGAGAAACAAATGGCTCCTTTTTTGCATGGCCTTAGGGGGAGGCCATTCTGCCACCAGAACCCTGGGCCAGTTCAGGAGCTGTCCACACAGCCACCCTAATAGGGGAACAGGCTGCAGACGTGGCTGAACCACCTCCGATTGAATTAAGTTCCCTGTCCTACAGTGTGCAGCCCTCAATGCCCAGACACACCTCCCACTCTCTTCTCTCATTGAACCTTCCATTAGTTTCCTGTAACATGGAAAATGCAGTCTCAGAAGCTGCTGCCCCAGAGGCCAAGTCAGCAGAACCTGGACGAGGCCCCAACTGCCTGAGAGAACCTAGTGACCTGGGCATCTCCAAGTTCCAAGTGTTCCCAGCATGACTGAGGTCTAACTCCAGGACTTAACCTGTTTTTCCTTCTTGGCAGTGGTCTGAAGACCCTGAGGAGAAGCTCAGCCAGGCATAGGTGGCAACCTGAAGACAGGACTCCTCAAGGCCAGCACCACGAGGGACACCAGGCCATACCAGCCGAACTTTCCTCCCAGCCTGAAATCACCTGAGCAGCCTTTTCATCTTTTGTGGGCCTTCCTTCAAAGCTCTGTCAAGAACTCTGTCTGCTTGGGGTTATTTGGTGTCCTGGAGAAGATACCAGTGGGCCACGATCTGAAAACTGGTCCAAAACGAACTGTGTGCCTGGCTACAGTGTGTGTGTGGGTGCCAGCCTCTGTGCCAGGCAGGTGTCTCCCGCCATCCTCCAGTGCCAGCCTTTCTCTCTCATGGGCCTGTGTCCCCACAACAGGACCCATCCTGCCCAACACGAGGGATTTCCTGTCGTTGGTTTTTGGTTTTGTTTTTTCATATCCACTTTTGAGAAAAGGTGGAAAGGGTCGATATCGGGATGTTAAATGTGAAAGGAACCGTATCTGCCCTCTGTGCACCAGACCCTCTGCCAGCCCAGCGTCTTCCTTGGCACGGTGCTGAGGACCTTCTCCAGGCGTCATACCCCAGAGAGATACTTTCTTATTTATTAGATGAACGAGGAGGGTTTCTTTTTCTATCTCTTACACAGCTGATGTAAAAGCATAAAAGCCTTTCAGACTTCTGTATTGACAATGTCGTACACGTTGCTGGATGTAAAGTGATGGTGGTTAGAAGGGTCTGACCTCTTTGAGGCTGGGGATGAGCCTCCAGCGGGCAGAGGGATGAGAGCAAACCTCCCAGGGGTTGCTGCCTGGGAGGGCACAAAGACTGGGCTCCCAGAGGTTGTGCCACTTAAGATGCAAAGTGGCAAGGAAGCTGGCAGATTTGAAGAAAAGCAACCAAGTTGTCATCTCTGTTGGGGAGAGAGGAAGAGTGCATGCGGAGGGGAGAAATCCCAGACTCACTCCACGGCTCCCTGGTAGAGCAGAGTTCGCTTCCTCAGGAGTCCGTGAACAGGATGTCCACAGCTGAGCATTAGCCAAGAGCCATGGGCATTTGGGACCACATCCAGGAAAAGGGGACCAGTCATTTATTTTTCATGTTGTTGCTAGGTTGATTTGTTGCTTTATTTTCAAAAGGAGAAATGTAATTTTCCTATTTATCTTCAAACACTAAGAGGAATATTCCAGTGACTTTTTCATTTTCCATTCAGGATGCTGGTTTTATGAACCGAAACTCTCACAAGTCACCTCCACCATGTAGGTCTTGCTTCCCCCTCAGAAAAGAAGAAATTGTTCTCCTGAGCGTCTGGGGCCATTCCGGCCTCTGGGGCCTGCCTGGGAGAAGCTCTGGCTCCCTTTAACTCAACAGCAGGACACTCGTCCCTAGGAATTTCCATGAACATTTGGAAATAGAGTAACAGTGAAATAATATGTCAACTTCCTTACGTGAGGGAACTCTTTATTCACTAATATTTGGAAAAGACCGGCTCTGTGTGTTAACCCTTAAGTGCATCTCGTTCCTCACACGGGGAGGGGACCTTTCAAATACATGTGTTGGCTTGAGATTTCCATCAGGAAACTTGGTCCTGCCCTAGTTCTTCCTTGTGGACTTTCCATCTGTGTTTATGGATTGTGTCTCTCCTTGTTCCTCCTCACTGAGACAGTTATTTGACCTTGGCCAGCATGTGGGCACTGGGGCTGAAGGAAGCTGCACCCAGACCACTACAATCAGAACCAGGGTCCGTGCCCCAGTAGACTGCTGGCAGTTCCATTGGCCCAGCTCCCGGTGCAATTCTGGGCCAGGCCATTCCTGTACAGGAGATTGGTGGCAGGGGCTTGACCGTAGCATCTTACTCAGAGCCGTACCCATTGACCCCGGTGCCTCCGCTAACCTGTTTGCCTGTTAGCAAACTGAAGTCTCTCCTGTAAGCCCAAGGGTCTGATTTAGAGAGACTTAATGGATAAGGAGTCTTATTCCTGGCTTTAAACTTGAGATCTTTTTTTTTAAACTGTAGAGCAATTGGGGCCGGAGCGACAGCCCAGCGGGTAGGGCGTTTGCCTTGCACGCAGCCGGCCTGTGCCGGCCCGGGTTCGATCCCCCGGCATCCCATATGGTCCCCGAGCACTGCCAGGCGTAATTCCTGAGTGCAGAGCCAGGAGTAACCCCTGAGCATCGCCGGGTGTGACCCAAAAAAAAAGCAAAAAATAAATAAATAAATAAATAAACTAGAAGCTTGAGGAGGTCTGATTGCCTTTCAGAAGTATGCCCAAAACCCATTTTGTTTTTCGGAACTCATGATCACACTGTCCACATCCAATCTGGAAGCATCTATAGAACTTTGCAGAGATGGGGAAGAGTAGGGTGGGGACAGAAGGAAGCTTTGTGAGCTCTCCGTGGGGACTGCAGATTTAACACCCATAAAGGTTCTGGGTTCGGTGTCTTTAGCCCAGCAAACTGCACACAGCTGTGACCCCTTCCTACACCCGTACAACCATACAGCCACCAACTAGAAAGTGGCCCTCAGGGGGCCAACTCTGCACCAGCAGACAGGAAGAATTTCTGGGAGATGTGAAACCTACAGCAGACCTGGCTGTGCCTTTTCTACATTGCAGCTAATGAGAACTTACCTTTGGCCTTTGGGGGCATGGTGGCTAGCAGCAGCGGGCATCTGTGCCATGACACAACTCTGATGCTTCTTTGGCCTGCTGGGGAAATGCCCCTCTTGAGGCTGAAGGACATTCACTGTCTACAGCTGCAGGCTCCTGGGTTTCTGTGGCCAGTGTTTGTTATCACCAGGGTGTCACTTCCCAAGCTTAAGGAGCAGCCACACCCCTAGAAGTGGAGACATTGCTGTTTTCAAGGTCTGTCTCAGGAGATAGGAAAAGCCCTCAGTTGGTAAAGGGAGAGGTGCTTCCAAATCTTTTGAAGGAGCCTGGGTACTCCCCATGGTCTAAGGAGGAGTACCCAGGAAGTAGCATCTGGACATGCAGAGAGCACGCAGAGGGGAGTGTGCCCCTGTGCTCCAGTAACCGAGGAGGGAGAGTGGCCCCAGAGTCCTGTCCTAAGAGAGGAGGGGTCGGCAGATGCAGGAGGAAGTGGAGCACCTGAGAGGTCTGGCATCCTCAGCTCGTGGGTTGGTGCCAAGCAGGTTCTGCACTTAGGCCTAGCTATTGTTCGTCCAAGGCAGTCTGGCGAGAATGACCCAGCACACCTGCATCATTGCTCAGGTGACCCCAACCCTGAATTCTGGAACTACTCAGCTCTGAGAGTTGGGGGTTGGAGATGGATAACTGATTTAAAGGAACTAGACTAAGGGAAACATCACAGAAATAAGACAAATGCGTAGATTTGCTCTTAATCTTCTAACATAAGGCCTATTCTCTCCAGCCAAGAATTATGTGGCTTTCTAGAAAGAGCTAGTGGTAAACACATATACAGTAATGAAAAGCAAACCCTCCTCCTAATATAATAACTGACTGAAGTGTTCAACTTTTCATTATCTTTGTTATAACAAACCTGATGCTTTTTTTTAGAACTCCGTTATTCTGACTTCTGTATATGTTGCACTGAAAAGGTTAATATTTAAATGTTTTAATTTATTTTGTGTGGTAAGTTAATTTTGATTTCTGTAATGCATTAATGTGATTAGCAGTTCTTTTTCTTAATATCTAAGATTACACTTATTTAAAGAATAGTGAGTGATATAAACGCACTTGTGTTTCACAGTGACGTGCATTATTGTTCAGTTGTACTGTACCTTGTTTCGAAAGATGAAGGAATGAACTCTTTTTATTTCCTAATTCAAGACTGGAACTCCTTTTTTTAAAATTGTTTCTTCCATGAGATGGGATATTGCTTGGGTAAATTAAGATTTTTCTGCAAATATGAATAATGCATGGGAAATGGTGTTCATCAAACTGTGATCCTGTGGAGCTGGGGAGCCAGCTCAGGGGTCACAGTACATGTCCTGCATGTCTCAGGCTCTAAGCGTGATCCCTGGGACTGCATAGTTTCCCCAAGCACCATCTAGGGTAACCCTGGTGGCCCCTAAGCACCCCCAGGTATGGCCATGATGGCCCTGAGCACCACCTCGTATGACCATGCTGGCCCCAGGATGATCCCAAGTGATCCCAGTGATCCCAAGTATTGTCTTAGCACCAGGCCCAAACTCGTAACTACCCATCCTGGTTAGCCCAGACTGGCTTCTGGGCCTCCTGAGCACCACTTGGGATTCCCGCTCCAAGAAATATCTGGAAACATTAAAATGAACCTTAGTTGAGCCCTCTCTACTTGAAAAAAAAAATTCTTTAAAGTTCTTCTCAATATTCTTAGTATTTTTATGTATCCAAATAATTTGGAAGAGGTTGTAGAACACACAATCCCTTCTAGCTGGGAAGACAGACGGACATGCAGAAAACAACCCTACAGTCTTTCAGACCAAATCTATATAAACCACAAAATTGTAAGAAAAGGATAGGTAGCTGTGGGTTTCCAGAATGCATCCCTGGACCAGCAGCAGCCTCCCCTGGGAATACCCTGTTCCTGAGAAGACTTGGGAACTTTGTAGGTCTCCGTAGAGTTATGATCAAGTGAAGCCACCGCCACACTCTCACCTCAGGAGAGCCCAGTGCTGACAGTGACCCACCCTGGAGGCCTAGGCCTAGAGCAGAGAGAGCTGGGCAAGGCGACAGCGCTGCCCCCTGAGGTGACTGCCCTGTACTTCCCGAGAGATGGTCCAGAAATGCCCTCCAGGAGGACAGTACTGTGAGGAGCCACAGCTGTCAAAGCTGGTCCCCGGAACATAGCCAGCACTACCCTCACTCCCCCAGCAGGCCTCCCCAACTGAAGCCCCCCAAGCCAGGACACAGGGAGCCTGGGTGGGTTGGAGGCCAGAAACAAAGGTCTGTGAAGGGCTTTGCTTGCTGAATGTGTCCCCTGGTTCACGGCTGATTCTCAGACTCCGAGACTCACCCGAGGCACTACAGAGATAAACTCACCAACCTCCACTTGCATGCCTGATTCTCAGCATAAAACATTCTAGCTGGGACAGGAAGCGATAGTTCAGCGGGTAGGGCTTTTTGCCTTGCATGCAGCCAGCCCGTGCTGGCCCGGGTTCAATCCCCGGCATCCCATATGGTCCCCCCAAGCACTGCCAGGAGTGATCCCTGAGGCAGTGCCAGGAGAAATCCCTGATAATTGTGGGACAAAAAAAAAAAAAAAAACATTCTAGCACTGCCCTAAATGCCATTCACAAGTTCTCCAATCATTGGGAACCTGCAACCCCATCCTCTAGTGGCCTTCAAAGTGAAAGAAGACATGGGGAAGGTGTGGAGGAACCTCTCTTAGAGCACTGGGGACAGTTGGGGTCACACTCGGATACTTGCTCCCTTTTCAAGGGGGCTGGCGGGGGAGGCCAAGGGAAGTTGACTTCTCACCACATGGTGAGGCACCATCTCAGCCTTAAGGGTGAGGTCTGCTCTGTGTAGAGTCTTCCCCATGACAGGCTTCTGGGCTCATGCAGTGCCCCGGGCTAGTGCCCTCTGCCTAGGAACCTGTCATTTACACAGTCACAACACTAACCCCTTCCACAACAGTCTACTAGAATAGTCTGTGAGGGGCTGGAGAGGGAAGTATGGTGAGGAGGCGCTTCCCTTGCACACAGCTGCACCGACCTCCATCCAAAAGCCTGTATGTTCCTCTGAGCACCTCCAGGAGTTGGTGCCTGAGTGCAGTCCAGGTGAAACTCCTGAGCAGTAGCAGGTGTGCCCCCCACACCAAAAAATATCTTAGAGAACAGTCTCTGAAGCCTGAACTGGAGTTGGTTCTGCCCTGAGCCCTAACCATGGGTCCTGTGAACTCCTCGGGTTTTGAATCAATGGTGGGGGACTGAGGCCCCACGCAGACCCCTTCCCTCCTGCACACAGGCATGAGAACCTGTGTTTAACCCCTCCTCAGAGGAGACCCCATGCAGAGACCACAGTAGGGAATGGCTCTCTGGAGAGAACCTTTGTGACTCTGAAATTCACTGCCCTGTTTCCAGGAGGCTCATCCCAGCTCTTGTGGCTTCAGAGCCAGTGGTCTGCCCTGGAGAAGGAAGAGGGTACTAACCCCATCCCCTTGTTGATCCAGGCAGTGCCCCATGTACTACCCATCCCCCACCCCACCCAGAGCCAGGCTCCATCCCTCACTGCCCTTAATGCACTGCACTGCCCCTTTGATCGCTATCCTTGGCATAAGGGGAAGAGGGATGGCCGCTCTGCACAGGGACTCTTTGGACAGTGGTGCCATGCTTCTCCCCTTGCTCCTTAACTTCTAGAAAAGCCAAACACGAAGGCTGAAGATTCAAATGCCTCCAGGATTGAAGAGAGTCAGCTGCATTAGCCCTATAGCCTGTGAAGAGTGTCCTAATCTGGATTCAGATGCGAGCCATTGGCATAGGAGGTGACAGTGGGGACAGATGGGGGGGCAGAAGGTGTCCATCAGCTCCCGCCAGGGGTGGGGAAGCAGCAGAGTTATCCACAAATCCTCTTTTTCCCTTTTCCCCACAAGGGAAGTAGAAGTCAGAAGTTTTTCCTTCATTGCCCCCTTTCTAAATGTGGCCCAAATGTGGAAACCACTGTACGCTGCCCCAACCACCACCCAACTGCACCCTACTGCACTCCCTGCAGGCTCTCGACAGGCCACGGGCCAGGCATCCTCCACTTTCTAGCTGTTTGCTTGCCCCAGGCCCTGCCAGGCCCTCTCAAGGCTCTCTGCCCCCTCAGTTCCCTTCTGGAAATGGCTTTCTCGACTTCTTTGCCCAAACAAACGTGTGTGCCATCAAGAACAGACTCACACCTCATTTTGTCTTCCTGGAGTCCCCAGGCCAACCCTCCCCAGCTCAGCCCAAGCTCTTTCTGCAGACTTCAGGGAAGACAGGCGAAGCATTGTGCTGCCACTGTTTGTTGACAACTTCCCCACCGCTGTCCTGTGTCCCCAAGTCATCCTGTGTCCTCCTGAACTCTTCAAGGCCAGGGACCTCTGTCCTGGGCATTTTTCTCACCCAAGCATTTAGCCTGAGGTCTGGAAGGCAATGCAATAACATGTGCTTGGCCAAACCATCACTGTTTCGAGCTTTGGCCAAGTCCTGTGAGGCTGTAACTGGGACATGTTGTTGGCTGCTCAGTTAGGACACATACTCATCCGAGGTCTTTGATCCTCGTCTCCCCTGAAGAGCTTTGCTTTCATGGGGATTTGGTACAGGTATTTATTGTGCAATGATTATTACCACAGGGCTAGTTGACACCTCCATCGCCTCATGTGACTACATACATGTGATGAGAACATTTAAGAGCCACTCTTAGCAACATGCCATTGAACAAGACATCATTCACTATGACCACCGTGCCATACATTGGATGCATAGAACTTGCTCGCCATTGAATCTTTAATCTTTGACCAATATCTTCTCATTTTCCAACCTTCCCCCAAGCTCTGGAAGCCACAACTATTCTATTTCTCTGTGTTTTGTCTTTTTGGATCACACGATCATTATAAAATAGTTTGTGTAGCATAAAGTCCTCGAGGTTATCTCAAATTGCAAGACTTCCTTCTTTCTTAGCTGAGTAACATGCATGTCTATACACGTGTATGTATATGCACCTACTTGTGTAAATATCTCAATTTCTTTATCCATTTATCCATAAACACAGGTTGTTTTCATATCTTGGCTATCATTAACAAGGCTGCAATGAACTTAGAGGAGCAGGTATTTCTTTCACAACATGATTTCATTTCCTCCACATATGTGCATCACTTCTCTATCACGTCTCTATATATGACAGATCTGATTATAATTCTTTGAGGACTCAATGCTCCCTTTACTTAGTGGGAACACCATAGTAAGAACACCTATGTAAATGTCATCAGTTGAACAAAAGGTTCTCCCTTTTCTCCAAATAATCACCAGTACCTCCCTCTCACCTTTTTATATGACCATACTAAATGGCATGAATTAATTTGTGTTTTAGTTTGCATTTCTTTGATGATTAGTGATTTTGAGCACATTTTCATGTGTTCATCTTAGTGGCATATGTATGCTTTTAAAAGTATCTACTGGGTCCGTCTTCCATTTTATATCAAATTGGGTTTTGGGTTTCCTTTTTCTTTGTTATTGAATTATGTGTCTCTTATAGATGTGGGTGTTAACCTCTTATCAGAGAAGTGGTTTACAAACATTTTTCCCATTGTGAAATTGACTTTTCATTCCATTGATGGTTTTCTTTGCCATGAGGAAACATTTTAGTTTGCTGTTGTCCCACTGGTTTACTTTTACTTCTGCTGCTTGCATAATTTTTTGTGTTCATAACACCCCCAAAAAAAAGTCATTGCCAAGACCAATGTCAGGAAAGTTTTCCATATATTTTCTCCAGTGAGTTTGATGGTTTCAGTTACTATATATTAAGTCTTTAATCCTTTCAGTTCTTTGAGGTGGGGATGGCAGGGGGCAAATCTGGCAATGTTCAGGGTTACTTATGGCTTTGTACTCAGAATTTACTCAAGGCAGTACTCAGAGGCTCATATGGGGTTCCAGGGATTGAAGCAAATGCGCTACCCACCATACTATCACCCAGCCCCTCACTTTATCTTTATGTGACGTGAGTTAGGGGTCCAATTTCATTCTTCATATGTGATAATTCACTTTTCCAGCATTTTTATGTAGAAAGAGGGTGATTTTGAGAGATACAGAGACAAAGACAGAAAAAGCAGATACTATTCTTTTCTCCATTGGGTAGTCCTGTTCACCTGGCAAATATTGGTTGACATGAGGTTTATTTCTGTTCTCTATTATTGTGTTCCACTGCTCTATGTGTCTGCTTCATGTGACAGGAATTTTTAGCCACTTTCATATTCTCCGCTCTGGGTTAGTAAGTGGTAATTAGTATGTAATTAGTAATAGCAGTTTATTTGTGCGCAGTCCATACACTAGTAACCTTCCTTCAGGATACCTCTAGGTCCTGACATCCATAAGCTATTTCCATCTGGAGATGAAAAGCTTCTATGAGGAGAGGAGAAAGTTGAAATGGGCTCTCTAAGCCTTTAGTATACACAATTCCCTTTTTGAGGTCTTTTCCCATGAATTCTCTCATGAGACCTCAGATGAAGACAGACAATGATGTGACTTAGAGCTCCATTCTATCTGAAACAGAACTTTTGTGTTACGTAAGTTTGGTTTACAATACTGTATGTGTTTGGGAGTACTGACTCACAACTCTCCAAATGTGCATTACCACACCTCACCTACCACCGAGGTACCAACATCCCTCCTCCACAGCCCCTGGGTCCCCTCCGGTCTTTCAGCCCATTCACCCTTTCTCCCCTGGCAACCTCAGTTCTGTGGTCAGAATCCAAAGGTTTGTTTGGATTTGGCTTTGTCTTGTCCCTTGCTTTATTCCTTTAGAACACAATGAGTAAAATGATCCAGTTTTGTCTTTCTCCTTCTGAGCTCACTCAACATTCCTCCTCCAGATCTATCCACATTCTCACCAGTGGCAAGATAGCATCATTCCTTATTACTTAGTCCATTGCAGCATTGATGCCATGTCTTCTTTATCCTTTCATCTGGCATTGGACACTCAGATTTCTTCATATCTTGTTTGTTGTAAATAGAGCTGCAGAACACAGGGGTGTGCATAGTTCATAAAAATAGAGGCTTGACTTTAATTATGGAAAATAAAAAAGAAATGGGATTCCTGGATATGCAACTAGTATCCACCACCATGTGTATTTTATTTAAATGGATATTGCCAATATAGCTTTCAAATAAATTGTAGTAATTTGTTCTATCAGAAGAAGAGTCTGATTTGATATGTGAAATAGTGGTACAATGATGTTTTAATTCAGATAATGAGTTCAGACATCTGTTTTATAATAATTGATCATTGGGTTTTCTTCTCTAAATTATTACATTATATTTGTTCACTTTTATTTTATTTCTTTATAACTTACATCATTTGTGTACTAATACTTCCTGCCATTTGTATTATAAATGCTTCTAAATGATATGTTGTTTTTCTTTACTTTACAATGTATTTTTACCATGTTACAAAATATTATATACATAATTAATAGTTTATTCTTATTTAGTTCTAGGTTTCTTGTCTTGCCTCATAGGCTTCCTTTCCTTGCTTAGTGAATCAGAAGTTATTCCAAGCTCCAAAAATTACTTATTTCACATTTGAAAAAAAATGTGACTGTTGTCCAAATGATATATACAGCATGGAGAAAGCACTGAAGTTTGACTTTACTTATAAATAAAAGTAGGTAATTTCTTCTAATACGCTGAAGCATATTAGAAGAAAAAGTATCACTGTATCACTGTCTTCCCGCTCATCGCCGATTCGCTCAAGCAGGCACCAGTAACAGCTCCATATGACCTGTCTCATGCAAGTAGAGCCCAAGGGCATCTGCTTGCTCCAGGAACATAAAGAGCCTCAAACCATATAATCAGGTCATGGGAATGAGGTCTATAATTTTTACTGGTATCTGGCATATCAAATACGACACAGGTAGCTTGCCAGGCTCTGCCGTGCGGGTAGCATACTCTTGTAGTCATCTAAAAATCCAGCATTTATTGATGAACTCGTGCTGCCATAAGCGGCCGCACGAGCCGGGCTGTGATAGGCTGGTCTGCTGGGTGGAGTTCTGACAAGGGGGAAGTCTGGATGTGGGAAAATGGAGGTCCTCATGGAGTGGGGTGGGGGGTCATCTGGCTTGTGAGGCTGTGCTGGGGTGGCGGCCCAGGGCTAGAACCTGCCATCCCTCCCGGGCACCTCATGAGTGGCTTGGGCACAGTGAGAGCCAGTAGCAGCTCTGTTCCATGTCTGTCTCTGGATCAGCATACCTGGGCCGGATTAAAAAAAAGACTGCAGCAGGGTGGATCTCGATGAGCCGGGCTGTGATAGGCTGGTCTGCTGGGTGGAGTTCTGACTAGGGGGAAGTCTTGATGTGGAAAATGGAGGTCCTCATGGAGTGGGGGTCATCTGACTTGTGAGGCTCTGCTGGGGTGGCAGGCCAGGGCTAGAACCTGCCATCCCTCCCGGGCACCTCATGAGCGGCTGGGCACAGTGATAGCCAGTAGCAGCTCTGCCCCCATATCTATAGAAAGAAGTATCACATGCCCCATGTCTGTAGAGGAAAAAAGTATCACAGACAATAGAGAATATCTTGGACAATAGGGAGAACAGCCAAGAGCACAATTAGACTGGATGAGGAATGTAGCTCTGCACTGAGGCACTTGCTCTGCATGTGTGAGGGGCCTGGGTTTGTTCCCCAGCCCTGAAAAAATAGGAAGACAACAAAAAACCACATGATGGGCCAGAGAAATAGTATAGCAGCACTTACCTTGCATGTGGCTGACTCAGGTTTGATCCCCTGTTGGTCCCCAGAGTCCCACTGGGAATGATCCTTGAGTAAAGAATCAAGAGTAAGTCCTAATCACTGCCAGGTGTGGCCCCAAAAACAAACAACAACAATAAGAAACATAAAGCACATGGTGACAAGTCAAATAAGAAGCTTTATGTCTGAGTCAAATTTTCGTACAAGTACTTGATAAAATATGGTCTTCGCTTACTATGCAAATGTAAAATGTACTAATAGGAATTAGACCACTAGCTCAACTTAATTCTCTCTTGCAAACCTATAGCCACCATCATTCTTAATAGTGAAGCACTTAATTATTCATTTCAAAATCATAAATTTTTACCATTGTCATGGTTACTTATCATTAGATGGAAAAACCTGGCCAAGACAACAGACAAAAGACAGAAATTATAAATATAAATATGGGATGGAGCAATCATCCAGCAGGTAGGGAATTGCCTTGCATGCAGCCAACCCTGTTCAATTCCCTGATATCCCATATGGTTCCCTGAGCACCGCCAGGAATAATACCTGAGTGCAGAATCAGGAGTAACCCATGAGCCAGGTGTGACCCCAAAAAGCAAATAAATAAATCATTTAAAAAATGTATGTATATGGCAAAAAAAAGTGCAAGGGGCAATGCTACTTGCCTTGCATACAGGGAGGCCTGGGTTTGATTCCCAGAATTGAATGGTCTCCTGAGCACAGAGCCAAGAATAACCCCCCTGAGCACGTCCCAATAAAAAAGAAATAGAAATGGAACAAAAGAGTAAATATTACTTATTTAATGGTATGCTTATAAAAATTCTAACAAAACAACAGAACATCTATTGCAATGAATTTATAGTACTCAGTCAGTATATTAACTCTCTGGGCCTCAAGAGATGGTAGAGTGCTTGCCTTGCACATTCAGGGTTTAATAGCTGGTACCCCATATGGTCTCAGTTTCTTCATTAAGATGAGAGTATTCATTGTATTTAGCTCAAGTAGTTTTTGTGAGGCTTCATTAAATTAGTGCATCAAAGCTCTGAACCCAAGACTGATGCAGAGCGTGTGCTTGATAAATAGTTATTGTATTATTAGCAACACCATCTATCTGATGTGGCTTTTGGGTTGATTTTTCCCCAAGGGTCCCTGGGAATCGCTCTCTCTCTCTCTCTCTCTCTCTCTCTCTCTCTCACACACACACACACACACACACACAGGGGCCATATCAGAGTGGACACAGGTATGTGGTGACGGGTCTGAGGCCTCTCCCTGCCACCACCACATCAGGCAACTGTGACAGAAGCCTAGCGGGCAGAGGGGTGCGGCCAGTTGGTGGCATGGTGCCAGCTGCCTGAGAGCTGCATCCAGCGCTGTGCCCAGCTATTCAGCCGTCATTGCACAAGGACAGGGAACACACCCTCGGGGAGACTCACGTAGTCACACAGCAGGTCTAGTGTGTCTGCCAGGGCCCCCCCCCCCCCCACCTTGAACAAGAGGGCAGTGGAAGGTGACAGACAAGATAGCACCTCACAATGCCACAGAGCAGCTCCTTCCTGAGGGACTCCACATGTTCTCCTCACTGCCCCCCCCCCCCCCAGCTGACCGTGG
Organism: Cryptotis parvus; assembly: GCA_021461705.1. Taxonomy (NCBI): domain Eukaryota; kingdom Metazoa; phylum Chordata; class Mammalia; order Eulipotyphla; family Soricidae; genus Cryptotis; species Cryptotis parvus. The sequence continues at coordinate 51,505 of JAJIBD010008487.1, read as the reverse complement.
GGTTTCTGCACCAGCAGAGATGCTCCCGAACGCCACACAAACTGGATCCTTCATGAGCGTATGAGCCAACCTTCCAGGACTGCATATAGAGTCTCCTGGCAATTTTCTTCCACTCCTAGCTCAGCCACCTGAAAGTGTCTTTATCAAGAGACAAAGCTAAAAACTTCCTCCCCACTCCCAGGGTCTCTACAGAGTCCAGCAGCAGATACCATTGGGGCTAACACCTAGGAGATTTCCATATTTGTTTATTTCTGCTTTCCTCCCACCAAAGGTATCATGGTCAGAGTATGACCAATTTGTGCTCCACTTGTTGGTATTTTTGTTTTTGGTTTTTGTTTTTGTTTTTTGTTTGAGAGGGGTCACAGCCAGCAATGCTTAGGGGTGACTCCTGGCTCTACACTCAGGGATAACTCCTAGAAGTATTCCTGGACCATATGGAGTACCAGGATCAAATCTGGGTTGTTTATGTGCTAAACAAGTGCCTGCCTACTGTACTATCTCTCCTTCCCCCAGTTTGCATTCCATTTGAAGGTCTGTGATGACTGGCTTTGCCTTGGTGCTTGATTACCCATCATGTTGCCTTTTAGGCTTGCCAAACACCCCCACCCAAAAGGGTGCAGGCACCCTACCACTCAGTGTGACAGCTGCCATTTCAGCCTGCCAGCTAAGGAGCCAGCAGAGCAGCCGCCAGAACTCAGAAAGGAGCTGCCTTCACTCAGAAGTGAAATATGTCTGTGACTGGAGACGCACTAGCACATTTCAAAGAGGTCTGTAGAGTTTCACATGGGAGGGGAAATGGTTCCTCTGACATCAGGAATTGGGGGATTGTGGAAAAATGAGAAGGGAAATGATTGAAATGAGCACTTTGTATCACAAGAGTGTGATTTTCTTTGTATGCTTTTCTGCACTTCCTATAGTGTGCCCTGGTTGTTGTTTTGTTGTTGTGTTGTTGTTGTGTGGTGGTGGTGGTGGTGGTGGTGGTGGTGGTGGTGGCCACACCCTTCGGAGTTCAGGGCTGAAAGCAGACCGTGCAGTGCTCCCTGACTTTGCCCAGGGGAAGTATGTGCTACCATCCTGCTTGAGGTATATCCTGCTTTTATTTTTTTCTTTTTTTTTCTGGGCCCGTAATTACTCAGGGGGTGCTCAGGGATTACTTCTGGCTCTGTGCTAAAGAACCATTCCTGGTTCTATTTAGGAACCATTGAACCCTGGGTATGCTACATGCAAGCGAAGTCCCCTACCCATTACACAATCTCTCTGGCCCCACTGATTCAGCTTTTTAAATCTCATTATCATTTGATAATGAGATTCAGACACAGGGCAGAGCTGCTACCGGCTCTCCTTGTGCTCAGCTGATCATAAGGCACCCAGGAGGGAAAGCGAGTTCTAGCCCTAGCCTGTCATCCCAATAGAGCCTCACAAGAAGCCAGAGGAACCCCCACACCATGAGGGCCGCCATTTTCAACGTCCAGACTCCACAGCTCGTCAGAGCTCCACCCAAGAGAAAAGCCAATCTCAAGCCCTGCTCATCAGAGTCCCACCCTACACATAAGACTATTTCAATCCCAGGTATTCCTGATCCAGAGACTCAGATACACGGGGGTAGAGCTGCTACTGGCTCTCCCTGTGCTCAACTGATCATGAGGCACCCGGGAGGAAAGGAGAGTTCTAACCCTGACCTGCCATCCCAACTGAGCCTTGCAAGAAGCCAGAGAAACCCCCCACACCATGAGGGTAGCCATTTTCAACATCCAGACTCCACAGCTCATCAGAGCTCCACACAAGAGAAAAGCCGATCTCTTCCTTGTTGTGATTCATCAATAAATGCACAAGATTAGAGCCTACTACTGAGAGTATACCACCCATACAGCCGAGCCTGGCAAGCTACTCATGACATATTTGATATGACAAAAATCAGTAACAATTATAGACCACATTCCCATGACCTGAATGAATGGTTTGAGGCTCTTCATGTTCCTGGAGCAATCAGATGCCCTTGGGTACTAGCAAGCATACAGTACATATGGAGATGTTGCTGGTGCCCGCTCTAGCAAATCTATGAACAACGGGAAGACAAGTGATACAAGTGATCATTTGATAGCTAGAACTAGAATTGAGCTTCCTGGCGCTCATACTTCTGTCTGCATCTCCCTGCATTTTCATGCAGCTTTCTGCACTCCAAACCCCCAATGCCTAGTCACCAAGTACAGGGCCCAAATTGCACAAGTTCAGCATTTAAAAAAATTAATGTGGTCACATTCCAGGCAGAGATGAGAAACTAAACAAAGATTTCCTGAGAAACAAAGAGTTCATCTCCTGCTCCAGGAATCTACTCGGACACTGTGTCAACGGCCTTCCCTTTAGACACCATCAGATGAACGACCTGTAAGCACTGAGGTCATATGCAGCTATAGAGGAGGGACAGACACTTCCAAGCCCCGAAGCAAGAAAGTGGGTTGGGAAGACAGCCAAACCTCTCATGGAACGTAAATTGACCTGCCCTCAGTATTTTATGCTTCACTATTAAAACACAGACACACAAACACACACACACACACACACACACACAGAGTAACAAACATGACAACCTCTCAGTATCTGTATTGCAAATCATAATGCCCAAAAAGGAGAAAGAGAGAGAGAGAGAGAGAGGAGAGAGAGGGAGAGAGGGAGAGAAGAGGAAAGTGCCAAAGTGCTTGCCATAGAGACAGACTGGGATTGGGGGAGTGAGAGGGAAACTTAAGGACATTGGTGGTGGGAAATGTGCACTGGTGGAGGGACAGGTGATGGAATGCTGTATTACTGAAAGCTGATCATGAACAGCTTTGTAACTGTGTGTCATGGTGATTCAATAAAGAAACATGTGGACCTGTGATGCCAGTGGGCCCTCACCTCTGCTCCCAAGCAAGCCCAACTAGCACACGGAGAGCACATTCACATGCATTCTTAGTGCCAACGTTTTTTAAAGTTCTCCCCACAACTTAACCAACTCACTCCATTTTTGAGAAATCATGTCACGGCAGGAAAGTATCCCAGAATGATGACACTGCCCTAGCCAGGTCTATGGGGAGCAGGGACAGCTGACACCTGCCTGCCCAGACCATTTCTCTACTGAAACAGGTGGAACCTGGACTTGGAGAAGGGCAAATGCTTGTTTCCCACCTATTTTCAGCCCTCCCTCCCAGGCAGCAGCTCAAGCCTGCATTGTGTGAGTTTCTTTTATGATCTGTGAATGGCCTCCTTCTCATGGCTCTCACCTCTCTGGACTCAGACAACAAAGCTGTCTTTTCTGTTTGCACAAAGTGCTTCTTGCTCTCTTGATCCCTGAGAAAACATGGAGCAGAAGAACAATACTGTGCTACTTCTTTCTGCTCCAATAAAAAAGAGTTATGAAACAGAAGCCCGGGGCCAAAGTAGGCTCGCTATCATGTGTTTTGACAAAGAAACCGTTTCTGTGCACACAGTCCCCAGGCAGATGGTGGTAAACGAGTCCTTACAACACCAGGCATGTCTCGGAGGGGACTTCTGCCCAGAATAGCAGGCCAGATTCTGTCCTTCCATTCAGAAGACCCCAACCCGAAAAGAGGGGTTCAGAGCAGTCTGCTGCTGTATGGCACTGGCCACGGCTCCCAGCCTTGTCCCGGCAATGTGGTGGGGTCTCTGCCTGCTTTTAGGAAGCTGCCTTGCCAAGTGCAGGAACTGATGAGGAACCTAGATTTTTTTCAGTTCTTACTCTTGACTATTCTGATGGGCAGCCAACCTTAGGGAACCTGTCTCAGAGTTCCTCTAAATCTCTCCTGTGGGTCTATGGCAATATTATCTCAGGTTGAGCACATGTGGTGCATTCAGGAGGCCTGGCCTCAATCCCCTGGCCCTGCCACCAGAGTGACCACTGAGTGCTGCTGGGCTACTAGGTGTGGACACAATTTTTTAATTAAACATTTGAGACTTAAGTGATAATACAGTGGGCAAGGTGGTTGTTTTGCACAGAGCCAACCTGGTTTCAATCCCTGTCACCCCATTTGGTCCCCTGAGCCTGCCAGGAGTCCAGAGTACTCCAGATGGTCCCCCATGTCCTCTGAGCACAGAACTAGAAGTAAGCCCTGAGCACTACCAGGTGTGACTCAAAAACAAATCAAAAAATTTAGTTGTCTGCTGCCGGTTAAATGTTGACTTTCATGGACAGAATTGTCTTACACCATCTTGGTCCTCCCCATAGGCCCTAAAGGAGCTCAGGCCAAGAGAAAGCTGTTCATGCCCTTTACAGAGAGCAGTAGTGTTAATGGGTGGAGAACATTTTTTAATCTCTGTAAGTCCTAGTGACTAGAAAGAGGTTAAAGCTCTTGACCTGCATGTAGCCCACCTAGGTTCAATCCTCTTCACCACATATAGTTTCCTGAGCCCCTCAGGAGTGATCCCTGAGCACAGAACCAGCAGTAAGCCCAGGACACTCAGGAAATGATGGGGGGGGGGAAAACCACTAAATCAAGAAAAGTCCCAGAGGGTTGGGCTACAGTGAGCATGTATAATGTGCGCTGGTCACAGTTCTTCACAGCTTCAAGCCTGTCCTCCAAGTGGGCTCATCTGCGGTCCTCAGACTGACTCCAGGTCCCTCAGCAACTTCACCATGCCCAGTACCCGGCGCTTATATCTCACAGTTCCTGGGTATCTTCGGGGTCAGGGGAGGTAACAAGGCCCCATTGGTGATGACTTTAAAGTTTACAGCATTCGGTCCACCCCAGATATTGAGGCCACCCTTTGTCGTAGCAACTTACAATACCATACTTCCATTCCTCCTTTCCATGTCTCGGGCTATGTTGGTCTAACATTTTACTTCTACATGGATAGTTCTAGTACTTTCCCACACTGCCTGGAGAAGGAAAAGTCAGAACCACTAGCCTAGGCGGGAAGATAGCGCAAATGGGTTGAAACACATTTGGGGGGGACCCAAGTTTAATCCCCAGCACCTTCCCTCCCCCCCATCTCCATCACTGCCAGGAGTGACTCTGAAGACCCCCGCAGTCCCGTTGGGCCCACACAGCACTATGGCACCAGGACCAAACACTGAACTGTCAGGCCGGAAGGAGCGCGCGTGGAGAGCCTGAAACTATGAGCGCTGCTTGTCTGCGTGCTGCTTCTGCACGCTCTGATCCTCCTTCCTCTTCCTTCCTAGAGGGCACGAAAATCAGCCCCACAGCTCCTGGAAGGGGCAGCCTGACAAGGCCTCTCTGTGCCCACACAGGACCAGCTCTGTGTTCTGGCCTCCAGCCCGTGGCCTTTGATAGAGCCACACAGCAATAGGCATGGCAAGCTGAGCATTTATTGGCCCGTCACAGGCCTGTGAGGGTGAGCGCTGCCTCCTCCCTCCAGCCCACTTCAGAAGCACAACCCTAAATAACGGCTTTCATGTTAGCCCTGAAGGCGGCCAAGCTGGGGAAGCTCCTTGCTCTTAAGATGTGGCTTTCCTCCTGTTTTGAATGGTCTTCTTTGATTGACCCCAACACCAAGTTCTCAATCAACAAAAATTTATTGAGCACTTACTACTTCATGTCACTGCCGCATGCTACTTTTTAACTGCTCCCTTGCAGCCGCTACAAACAAGGCTTCCAATAAGGAGAGGCAAGGGAGGAAATAGGTGGCAGACACTGCCGAGCTTGAAGGGGCACCCACTTTACCAGCCTGTGGACTTCTGCATCACTGAAGTGGATGAGCCACATTAGACACTGAATCTGAGTCTCCGAATAAGACGGGATCGTATAGCACATTTTATCCAGAAAGATTTTAACTGATGGGGGCCGAGCTATAGCCCAGTGGGTAGGGTGTTTGCCTTGCACGCGGCCGGCCCATGCCGGCCCGGGTTCAATCCCCGGCATCCCATATGGTCCCCCAAGCACCGCCAGGAGTAATTCCTGAGTGCAGAGCCAAGAGTAACCCCTGAGCATCGCTGGGTGTGACCAAAAAAGCAAAAAAAAAAAAAACAAGATTTTAACTGATCCTAATTCCTGGGAGGGCCTTTTTATCTGTACTTCTAGCAGCCCCTCTCCAACCTACTCACATAGCCATTGTGAGTTCTCAGTCTCTCTTTTGGGAGTATTGGTCTAATCTAAATTTCCGGGGAGCCACTTGAACTGAAGTAGGCCCAGTGCTCAGGTAAGGGGTGGCGGGAGGGAAACTGGGGACATTGGTTTTAGGAAATGTACACTAATGGAGGCATGGGTATTGGAACATTGTATGACTGAAACCCAATCATAAACAGCTTTCTAACTGTGCATCTCATTGTGATGCAATTAAAAAGTAATTAATTATTTTTTAAAAGGTAAAAAAAAATTTTGTTTAATTCCTGAGCACAGACAGGAGTAAGACCTGAAAACAGTCAGGTGTGATCCCCTAACTATATATATACACACACTAGATATATATACACATTTCTGTGAGATACATATATGTGTGTATATATATGCAAGGAATATTTTCTAACCCTACACTATTTCTTTGATATATATAGATATGTAGATATATAGATATAGATATTTGATATATCAAAGAAATTGTGTAGGAAGGCAGGCAGGTGGGCGGAAGGAAGAAAAGAAGAAAGGAAGGAAGGAAGGAGGGACGAAGGAATGAACTAATGAGTGAATGAACAAAGGAAGGAACAAAGGAATGAAGGACAGAAGGAACAAAGGACGAAGGAAGGGCAAATAAGAAAAGATAAACATCCGGGGTAAAGGGAGTGCTCAAGGGCTAAGGTGAGTGCTTTGTGAGAAGCCTGCACCACGCTGTCCCCCAAGCACTGTCAGGACTATGCCCCAAACACCACCAAGTGTGGCTTCTAAAACCCAACAAAACCCAAATCTGAAACAATTAATTAAAGATAGAAGTCTTCCCCTCTAATAGCACCTTTGTTTTGGGCCGGAGCAATAGTCCAGCAGGTAGGGCATTTGCCTTGCACGCGGCCTGTGCCAACTCCAGGGCTCCGATCCCCGCATCCCATATGGTTCCCGAGCACCGCCAGGAGTAATTCCTGAGTGCAGAGCCAGGAGAAACCCCTGAACATCGCTGGGTGTGACCCCCAAAAAATAAATAAATAAAAGCACCTTTGTTCTGAGAGAAGCACCAGCACCATCAAATGACAGTGGAATGGAGCCAGCCCGCACTAGCTCTGGCTCTATTTGTTAGTTGCCAGGAGATGGCACTTGGCCAAGACACAAAACCATTCACCTCCAGCTGGGTATGGCCCCTAAACCCCAAAACACTAAAATAAAATAAAAACAAAAATACAGTGACACATGTCAAAAAATAGAAACTCTCTAATTCAAGCACTGACTCCAAATCGGTTATTTGTTTACCTCCTATGTATACTCACTGAGCACTGGAGATACAGTTACAAAAACAGAAAAATTGCTGCTTTCAGACATTCCTGCTTACTTTTACCCCAGTACAAAAAAAAAAACAGCAATAGGCAATAACTATGTAATATAATATTATAGTACAATCTGAGTGCTGAGGGGAAACATTTAAGCTAGATAAAGCAAGGGGCTAGAGCACAGGGAACAGCTGCTATCCCAGACAGGAAGGCCAGAGAAGGTTTCATTGAGTAAAATTGAGATTTCAAGATCTGAATGAAGAGAGTGGGCGAGACATCTGACTTACGGGACCAGGCTACTCCAGAGAGGAGAGAGGGGCCTGTGCAGACGCCAAGGAAGGAATAGCTCCAGTTTGAAGACACCAATGAGGCCAGTTAGTCAGAGATCAGAGAGAGATGGAAGCAAGGGTCAGAGACTTGTCTGACGTGGATCTGGAAGGGACAGTGAAATGGGATGGGATTTTATGTGTGGTGAGAAGACACCAGAGAATTCTGATCAGAGGAAGGCCGTGTGTTTTAAATATGTACTGCATATTTTTTTCACCTTTTATTTTTTATTTTTAATATTTTATTATACCACTATGAGATATACAATTACAAAGATGTTCATGTCCAGGTTTCGGTCATACATTGTTTCAGCACTCCATCCCTCCACTAGTGCCCATTTCCCACCACCAGTGTCCCTGATTCCCTCCTCTCTCCCCCCCTAGCCTGCCTCTATGGAGAGTTCTTTATCTCCTCTCTCTCTCTCTCTCTCTCTCTCTCTCTCTCTCTCTCTCCTTCTCTTACACACTGTGGATTACGATACATAATTTAGAGGTTATCATGTGTATCTTTTGTCTGTATTCAATACTCACCTCTAGGCTTATATTATTGCTTACAAGTGTTAGCACACTGTTCCCTTCTCTGTCCTACCCAACCTCCAACTCCCAGATGCTTGTAGTAGATTCCACTTTTATTTTATTTTATTCTGTTTTTGGTTTTTTTTTTTTTTTTTTTTAGTTTTTTGCACAAATCAAGGTTACTCCTGGCTCTGCACTCAGGAATTCCTGGCGGTGCTTGGGGACCATATGGGATGCCGGGATCCAACCTGGGTTGGCACAGGCCTACTGCCTACAAGGCAAACACCCTACCCGCTGGACTATCGCTCTGGCCCCGATTCCACTTTTTAAAGATCTCTTGAGGGGCTGGAGTCATAGCACAGCAGGTAGGGGGCATTCTGCCTTGCATGCAGCCGACCCGGTTCAATCCCCCAGCATCCCATATGGTCCCCGAGCACCACCAGGAGTAATTCCTGAGGCGAAGAGCCAGGAGTAACCCCTGAACCTAGCCGGGGTGACCCAAAAAAGAAAAAAAAAAGAACTCTTGATCCATGTTTTGTCTGACCTTGGATATTGGTATCATAATATGTATATATATGTATATATGTATATATATGTGTGTGTGTATGTGTGCATATATACATATATGTGTGTGTATTATATATGTATCTATATATTTATGTCATGCAAATAAATGCAGTCATTCTTTATCTGTCTCTTTCCTTCTGGCTAATTTCACTCAACATGATCCTCTCCATGTCCATCCATTTATAGGAAAATTTCATAACTTCATTTTTCCTAACAGCTGCATAGTATTCCATTGTGAGATGTACCAAAGTTTCTTTATCCAGTCATCGATTCTCAGGCACTCTGGTTGTTTCCAGATTCTGGCTATTGTGAATAGTGCTGCTATGAACAGTGCAGATGGTGTTTCCGCTGTGTGTTTTTGTCTTTCCAGGGTATATTCCCAGGAGTGGTATGGCTAGGTCAAATGGGAGTTCAATTTCTAGTCTTTGGAGGAATGTCCATATTATTTTCCAAAAAGGCTGTACCAGTCGACATTCCCACCAATAATGGATGAGAATCTCCTTTCCCCACATCCACGCCAGCACTTGTTGTTATTACTCTTCTGGATATGTGCCAGTCTCTGCAGTATGAGATGATATCTCATTGTTGTTTTGATTTGCATCTCTAATGATTAGTGATGATGAGAATTTATTCATATGTCTTTTGGCCATTCAAATTTCTTCCTTGTCGAAATTTATGCTCATCTCTTCTCCCCATTTTTTGATGGGGTTGGGTGTTTTCTTTTTGTAAAGTTCTACCAGTTGCTTTTTTTTTTTTTTGCTTTTTTTGGGTCACACCCAGCAATGCTCAGGGGTTTCTCCTGGCTCTGCACTCAGGAATTACTCCCTGGCAGTGCTCGGAGGACCATATGGGATGCCAGGGATCGAACCCGGCCGGCATGGGCCAGCCAAGGCAAGGCAAATGCCTTACCTGCTGGGCTAATGCTCCGGCCTCTGTACTGCATATTTTAAGGGGGAAATTCAGAAAAAATTATCCAGCTACTACTGTCTACCCAATGGTGTACCTTACCGAAATTGATGTCATCCTCAACATCAACATCATTGATGTTTTAGTTCCCTCTTCCCCAAATCATACCTTTTAATGTTGTATATGACTTAGTTCATTCTCTTATGCCATATCCTCTTAGCTTTAATTGATGACTGTGCATGAGATGTTGATTTGGTGACCCAACAGTTTCCATGCAACCCTTCTAGATGGAGACCTCTGATCTCAGATGCAGAATTTTTTACACTTTTATGTCGTAGAAGTGAATATATACCTTGCCATCAGTGTCAAAGGAAACAACCAGCCACTGGGCAGATGGATAAATTTAAAGGCTTTATTTATTAGCCAACATGAATGAAATTACCCAGCCGTAGAAAAAGGCATATGTTTATCTGCCTTTTTACTTCATTTGAATATTTATATTTTTAATGTCATTCTCTCTTGCCCCTTAATTCTGTATATCTGCTTACAATTAAGAGACCTCTGAAAGCAGATTGCATTAGGATAAAGCACTGAAGCAGAAATCTGTGTTATACAGAAGTTTTCCCTGTCACATACAAAGGCAGCCTAGTTAAATACTCCTCAGGACGGCCTCTAGAATTCTCAAAGTGGGGAGATACCTATTCATGTTTGCTGTTAAGAATTAACCATTATAAGCTGAACATTCATCTGTCAAAACTCCCAGCTGATTTTTAAAAAAAAACCATTTTTTAATCTACCACAAGTGTGTGGGAGTCGAAGTTAGGTGAGTCAGAGAAGGGAACAGTGTGCTAATAATTATTGGAAATGATAATACTAGCCTAGAAGTGAGCATTGAATATAGGTAAAGGGTATACATGAATATAGGTAAAGGGTATATATAGGTAAACATGATAACCTCTAAATGTGTGTATTGAAAGCCACAATGTGTAAGAGAATGAAGAGAGAGAGAGAGAGAGAGAAGAGGCAAAGTACCTGCCACACACAGAGTGGGAAAGTGGGAGGGGGAGGGAATCAGGGAACATTGGTGGTGGGAAATGGGCACTGGTGGAGGGATGGGTGCTGGAGCACTGTGTGACTGAAACCCAAACGTGAACATCTTTGTAATTGTATATCCCATGGTGTGTTGTAGGACTCCTCTATGGGCCGCTGCATCTGCTCTGAATTGCCGCCTGCAGATCACTTGGTAGATAAGGGGGTAGTCTAAATGTGGCAGTTTATCTGACCATGTATGCTGTACTAGCTGGTATAAATATTCTCCCAAGCTACCACAATCATCGTGGGACTAGCTAGATCTTACCAGCATATTAGCCTGGCCACGTTGGACCCCTAAGTAATTAGACCAGAGAGAAATGCTGTTTGCTTCCAAACAAAACAAGCATGGCTCCCTGATATACTCAAAGGCAACTAAAATACAAAACTACAATGAAGTAGAAGAGACTTGTGAAGGCTTGGAGAAATATTTAACTGGCATTAGTATTAGTCTTTGGTACAGAGACATGCCATCTCAGAAACCCCCTTCTCTACCCTATAAAGGCAATTCCAGGCAGATCTTGGCTCAAAACATTAGCATACTAAAGGGCCTAGGTGAGGTGCAGGGAGGGATTACCTAAGGGCATTTGACCCTCCTCTGCTTTCCATAACAGTGGGAGGAAGGTCTGAGTTGCAAGGGTATAAAACTAGCCTTTTTCCTCTCTCTCGCCCGTGCTTCTTTTTGGGCTCTCTTTTGTGAGCGCTCACCCTTCTTGGAAGTCTTATCTTCTTCTCCTTTTTCAGGGCCTTTACACGTGGTGGCCGCCATCTTGGCCTACACGTGGCTGGGGTTCCAGCCTGGAATCCTAAGCACCGGGCTTTTCCTTTTGCTGATTTGTATGCCTGAACCTGTGATAAGTAAAGCCTTTTAAAACTGCATCGGATTCCTGAGTTTTCATCCATTCCTCGCTGGCTTCGGAGGTAGAAGGGAACTCGCTTCCCGGCACTGTCAGGGACCCCCGGCGGAGCTCTCCGACAATGGTGGTATAATAATAATATATATAACATAAAAACATTTTTAATTTCCAGTGTTACTAACTCAATACATTGGAGAGTTTAGCTAAATTGGATCATTTATTACATGGGTACATTGTCCTTGTGTTTCTCAAGATGCAAGATGTCCAGTTATGCACAACAGCCAGCGTGCTACTACCTACAAATAATTCTTTGTACATTTCCTGAGCCCTCCTAGCCTCAGTTTAAGCTGTCACCAGTGCCAAAGTGACTTATAGTTTTAATAGCCTCAGGACTGATCCTCCTAAGAACCGTACTTAGGGCAGAACTAAGCCCTGGCTGCCCCCTTGCCCATGGCCTCTACTTACTTTCTAGAAATCAACACTCACATTTTCCCACTGGACTCAAAGTAAATGAGAGTCCATTCTCTGGGCTCACTAATGACATCTGCAGAGTATTGTGTAGGGTTAGAATCTTAGTCAAAATGTCCCTCATCGACATGGAGACTATCATGCTGAGTGAAATTAGTCAGAAGGAAAAGGGACAGATATAGAATGACTGCATTCATTAATACGACATAAATAGATACCAGTGTTTTACTAAATGTGGGGAAATGGTAATGGCAGATTAAGACTCACCATTGAATATACACAAAGAGACTTAAGTGATAAACTCTAAATACCTGTAGGGCTAGCCACAATGTGTAAAATAAGAGGCGAGAGATGCAGAGACAGAGAGAGAGACAGAGAGAGAAAGAGAGGAACTGGGGTACCTGCTATTAAGGCAGCTGGGGGGGTGGCCAGGGGGGGGTGGGGGTACATTGGTGGTGGAAATGGGGCACTGGTGGAGGGATGGGTGCTGGTATACTGTATTACCAAGAACCAATTATGCCCTGTAATTGTATGTTTCACTGTGGTATAATAAAAAATTTTTAAAAAGTTTAAAAAAAAAAAAATGTCCCTCATGGGGCCGGAGCGATAGCCCAGCGGGTAGGGCATTTGCCTTGCACGCGCCAGCCCATGCTGCCCAGGGTTCGATCCCCATCATCCCATATGGTCCCCCAAGCACCGCTTAGGAGTAATTCCTGAGTGCAGAACCAGGAGAAACCCCTGAGCATTGCCGGGTGTGACCAAAAAAAAGCAAAAAGAAAAAATGTCCCTCGTGTTTAGAAGCTAGCATGAGTCTTTTCATCATGCCTTCATTAGAGTCAAGCTCTGATGCTCTGAAAATTCCACATCCCACCAAAAATTCTCTAAGCATCATCAGCTTAGGTCCTAACATAGACCTTTCCTGTTCAGTACACCCTAAGGAAAACCCTAATGAGATGGTACAGTGGATAGGTGCTTGTTTTGCATGCATCTAATCAGAGTTCCATCCCTGCACTCCATAATGTCCCCCAAGCCTCACCAGAATAATCCCTGAGCACAGAGCCAGGAGAAAGCCCTGAGCACTGCTGGATGTGGCCCCAAATTCTAACCAAAAACTTGCTCCCTTAATCAGCCAGTATCCATTGTGCACCCTGTATTAAATGCAGAATAGAATGTGCCTTTCAGATTACTAAGTTCAAATATTTTTGACTAGGAAAAAAATCCAATTAAAAAATCATTTTAAACAAATTTTTAACAATTCAAAATCATATTTTAAGGGGCTGGAGCAATAGTCCAGTGGGTAGGGCGTTTGCCTTGCATGCAGCCAGCCCGTGCTGGCCCGGGTTCGATCCCCGGCATCCCATACGGTCCCCAAGCACCACCAGTAATGATTCCTGAGTACAGAGCCAGGAGAAACCCTGAGCATTGCCGGGTGTGACCCAAAAAAAATCATATTTTAAGTGCAGAGCGGGACTGCCCTACTTGATTCATCCAGTGGCTAAAAGGTGTTACCAAGGATCCAGTTGCTTCCACCTTTCTGCTTTACTGTCCACCATATGTTCTATTCAGACTAACTTTCCTCCTGGTCCCAACATAACTGCCACAGTTCCAGTCACCAACATGTAGGCATCAAAGATATACATCAGCATGTAGGAAGAGGAAAGAGACCATTTTTGTGCAGATGCTATATTTACTTAGACTATTCATGGCTCACCCTTGGAGATAGACATGGGGCACCCCCACCTCCTGATGACCGGAAGGTGGATGACAGGTAAAGACATGGGCATCATCCAACACTGCCACATCCAAACTCTAGATCCGACTAGCTGATCCATATAGGACACACTGAATGAGCCAACTAGACATCAGTTACATAAACAACTTCAAGTCTTGGGGCCACGGAGACGGCACAAGGTAGATAACTTGTGTGGCATTGTTCAACCCCTGGCACTGCATCATCCATAAGCACCATCAAGTGACCCTGGATACCCCACACCACCATTGTAGGATCCCCTGAGCAGAGCTGGGTCCCGAGAATAGTTGGGTCCCCATCACCACCCAAAGTTAGAATTTATATCTCTCTCTTGCTCCATCCTCCTTTTTCAGTCTGAGGCTTATAAGGAGTAGTGCCTGTCTTCAGTGGCTGCCTCCTCCCAGTCCCAGTAGCCTATCTTCTAGGAGAAAATGCCCGTCTCAAACACCTATAGCCTAAAGCTTTTTTCCACCCTCCCAGTGTGCACTTGGAGCCCCTTTTGCTCCAGATAAAGTGGCCAAGTCAATGCAATGGCCTTCCTGCTGGATAACCCAAACAGCCAGTTCTAAAAGCTGGATGGGGGACACCACACAACAGGCCATGCAGAGCAGCTCCCCTGAGCCCCTGGAGGTGATAATGTTCACCCCATGTGACCACCATGTGACCTTTTGGGATACACAAGCTGAAAAGCATTTTTAATAACTAGAAAAAATACCTGTCATACTCCATGACATAAGATTTATATGAAATGAAGACTTCCAAATCTACGAATGAATTTGGGGGACTTGGTTATGCTTATTCGCTTATATGTTGTCAACTCCAGCTGCTTTAATACCACAACAGCAGCTTAGTGTAGCTGTGACAGGGACCAAAATGGCCCACAAAACCCAACACATTTCCACCCCTGGCCCATCACAAGGAAAGTCCGCTGACCTCCATCCAGGAGCACAGACTCTGATGGGGCCCCCAGACCATGGGAGGGGCCTTCCTGCATTCTCAGGGGAGCCATTCCTCAGCCTCTGCTCCTGGGGCTCTTCCTTGGTATCAAAGCAAGACAGAAACATTCTGTTAAATCCCTGAACACCAGGTTTCTCAAACCAGCTGCATGTTAGGGTCACCTGGGGAGCTTTTAAAAAGAGTCTCAATTCTGTTCTCCACCCAAGCCAATTAGAGTTGAATCTCTGGAGATGAGATCAGACCTCTGCATCTTTCAAAAGTTCCCAAGTGATTGCAAAAGGCACTCAGGTTTGAAAACCGCTGCTAGAAGCTCCAGTGGCCAAGCTTCTCAGGCTTTTTCCAAGCACCACCCAGCCTTAGGCCAATGTGGGGACAGCGCAGCAGTAGCAGGCGAGGCAGCAGCAAGCAAGGCGATGACAGAGAAACCAGCCCCATGGCTCAGCCTTCCCTTTCATTTGCCCAGCTGCACAGTTCACTACCTCACCTGGGCACAGGTACTTTCTGAAGGTTGCCCAACCTAAGGAGTCCTGCCTCAAGAATGCCAGCTCCTGGCAGGGAGACCTGCTTTGTGGTGCTGCCACTCACTAGATTACTTCCACCAGCTCACATAGGACAATTGAGAGCAGCCTGGTCTCTGCCACAGGGTGACCCAGCCATCGCCTTCCTTCTCCTGCATCTGTATATCAGTGACCAGTTGCAGAACCCTCAGCTCCTAGGCAGTTTTAGAGAAAACAAGTCTCAGCCATTGCTCAGTCACTTGCTCTACACTGAGATGGAACGCCTCCCACTTAGCCTGCATGCTGATGCTCAGACTACAGCCAGGATCTGAGTCCCAGAGGAACTCACAGTCAAGAGAAGGAAGGAACCAGCCACTCAGCAGTAGTGCAGGGCGACCATCAGCGAAACCTGCAGGAGGCCTCCAGGACTTGAAGCAAAGAATGGACCTTTTCACAAACTGGAAAATGTGCTGGGGCTAGTCTTGGAAAATTTCTTTCTAGTGGAAAGCTGAGATAAGAGGAACATGAATGACCTGAATGTGATAAGAGCAGTGGTGGAAAGAGATGAGGCCAGAGGTGGACAGGAGCTGAGATCAGAGAAAGAAGCTGAGCCAGTTGGGAACAGTGGACAGTGTTGGGGATGCCGCCGGGGTCCCCGACAGTGTCAGGACAGAAGTTCTCTTCTACCTCCGAGGACGCCGGGGAATGGATGAAAACTCACGAGTCCGGCGCAGATTCCAAAAAAGGCTTTTAATAGTACAAAAGCTCTTCCACAGCACTCCAATATAATGAACAAACTCTAGCTCTGGTCCAAACTTAGACCATACAAAAGAGCCTAAGTCTCCCACCAAAGAGAGAGGATCTCACCCGAGATGAGTCCTACCCAGAAGAAGGAGCAAAAGGCCAAAGAGCAAAAGCCAAAAGCCAAAGGCCGAGGAGCCAAAAAGCCACAGGAGCCAAAAGCCGAAAGCTGAGGTGACAAAAGCTGAAGGGGCCTCAAGTCAGTCCCCTTATATACACCAAAGTAATCCAGGGAGGGTCATGTCAACAAAGAACCCTAAACAGAGTGTAGAAGAGCAGTGCCACACCCTATTGCAGGTATAAACAAAGGTTACCCAAGGACTAGTCCTGAGATTATCTCTTATGCAAAACACTGGAGAGAGAGAGGGCTGATATAAAGTAATACATATTAATTTCATGAGCATCATGTAATCTAGATGGTACCCACAAGGTCCTTATTATTATCTGCACCAGGGTGATTCTGAGTGTCTTCTTCTAGTGTACTGAAAGGGTCATACTCGCCTGCTTAAAGCAAACTAGTATGATCCTTCCTATAGTCTTCCTGTAGTCTCAACGTAGCCAGGGTGATAGTCTCCTGGTAAATTCTAACTGTCCCACGCTGGGTGCAGTGGGTATAAAGAGGAGCTGTGCCCAATCTAGAAAACATAGAAGTCTTAGTAGATGTATAAGTCAGAAGTTATTCAATCAAGGTGACTTCTGTAACTGCCACACCCTCTAGCAGTGTTTACATAGAAGACAGTTCTCATTAGAATGAACCTTGGCTTAAATAGATTAAGCTGTGAGTGGGCAAAAAACAACAAAGCTCCCAGATTAGCTAGATCTGTCATCCAACAGACAGTAGGAGACAGCACCTGAGTTTCTCCAGGGAAGTGTGAGCTTCAGAAGCACAGTCTGATTGGAACACTGAGCTCTGTAAGGTCAGAGGCTTCCCATGTCTCAGCATGAGATGGAATGAACACAGATTATGTCCGAGGAGGTGGGCTGAAGAGGACGAGTGGAGCCTCAGAAACATACAGCTCTGGGGCCTGGAGCGATAGCCCAGCGGGTAGGGCATTTGCCTTGCACGTGGCTGGCCTGTGCCTGCCTGGGTTCGATCCCAGGCATCCCATATGGTCCCCCGAGCACCGCCAGTAGTAATTCCTGAGTGCAGAGCCAGGAGAAACCCCTGAGCATCGCCGGGTGTGACCCAAAAAACACACACACAAAAAAGAAACATACAGCTCTTCCTCCATTTACAATGCAGTCACAGCACGACACACCCATTGAAAATGAGAAATGTTCTGAGTCTCGAGCTAGAGAGGTATTACCAGAGGTAACGCACTGACCTTGCATGCAACTGACCCAGATTCTATCTCTGTTGCCACATATGGTCCCCAAGCACTACCGGGAGTGACACCTGAGCACAGAGCCAGGAATAGCCCCTGAGCACCATTGGGTGTGGTCCAACCACCCCTCAAAAAAGGAAAAAAAAGAAAATCAAATATTAGAAGGAGGAGAAGAGGGAGAAGGAGAGGGAGGGAGAAGGAGAAGAAAGAGGAGAAGGACGGAGGCGGAAGTCACCGGGAGTTCCTAGAGATGGAGCTGGGGTCCCCATTCCCTCTCTGACCCATCCCAGAGGTCTGGTGGCCCTGCCCATGAACTGCCTCAGGGCTCTCGGCCATGATGCAGAGACTCAGATACATGATGCAGAGACTCAGTTGCCAACTGGCTGTCCCCTAGCTTAGCTGACCATGAGGCTCTCAGCAGGCAAGATGGGTTTTGGGAGTGGGCCCATCACCTCTGTAGGGCCTCGGAAGCAGCAAGATGAGACTCACTCCACCATAATAGGTGCAATTTTTGTGGCCCAGACCCAGTACATCAAACTAGTGGAACCAACAATCTTCTAGAATATATTACAATCTACAATGTGTAAGAAAGGGAAATGAGAAGGAGAGAGAGAGAGAGAGAGAGAGAGAGAGAGAGAGAGAGAGAGAAAGAAAGAACCTGCCATGGAGGCAGGCTGGAGGAAGCAGGAGGGAGGTGGGAACATTGATGATGAGAGATGAGCAGGGGTGAAAGGATGGGTGTTGGAACACTGTAGAAACAAGATTCAAACATGAACATCTTGTAATTGTATATCTAACAGTAGTATAATAAAATATTTTTAAAAATTAAAAAAGAGAAGAAGGAGGAGGAGGAGAAGGAGAAGAAGGAGATGAGGAGGAGGAGGAAGAGAAGGAGGAGGAGGAGGAGGAGGAGAAGAAGAAGAAGAAGAAGAAGAACATGATGATGATGATGATGATGATGATGATGATGTAACAGTAACATTGGCCAGGCAATAGGAGGAGGATCTGAGAAGCAACAGATTCTCCCACCTCTAGACCCCTGAGAGTTGGGATTTCCTGCTAAGCCAGTGGGAAGTCACAAAGACATTTCAGCCTGTAGACTGACAGGATGATTTACCTTTGTATAAACACTCCAAGGGTTATAGAACGATGAAAGGAAAGACAGAATGGAAGTAGAAAATCCTGTTCGCAAGCCACAGCAGCCGTGCAGGTGAGAGATGATGGCCAGTGAAGATGCCGCAATGGCAATGAAGCCCTATCGGAAACAGGCCCCGGGAAATACTGGCAGGGGTCACCGGCAGTTCAGAGACTGGGCAGGAGGAAAATGGGAGCAGTCCAAAGTGACTCTTAGATTTTCAGCTTGAGCAACCGTGTGGGATGGTGATAGCATTTGCCAAAGTCAGAAATACTAGAGAAGAACCAGTCTGGGGAGAAGACCTGCTCTGTTTTGGGGAAGTTAACGTTGGAGACAGTTTAGAGATATCCTGGTAAAGACACTGCTCTTTAGGGTTGGCATTGCCAAATCTGGAGTTCCGGGATTAGGCGGAAGCACAGAGAGAGTCATCGGCACGTGGCAACCCTGGGCAGTGTGTCCTGGGAGTCAGTGTGCTGGAGAGAGTCATCTGAGGCAGGAGAGGACGCAAAAAAGAGAAGAAGGTCTAGCTGATGCTGAGCACCCAACAGCCAGTGACAAGGTGCCATAGCCCTGCAGACACAATCAAACTAGAGAGTCCGAAAGAAAACCCAAAGATCATAAGCCATGGAAACTAAGGGAGGTGACTGCTTCCAGCAGGAGGAATGGGGTTGGGGTGGGGAGTTTTCAAGCTATTAGATACTGATCAGTGGTCATGTAAAAAGAAGAGAGACATGGCCATGGCACTGGTGGCACAGTGGGCCCTGGAGCTGCTGTGCTTGAGCAGTAGAGGCAGGGTCCAGTCTGTGGGGAGAGAAGAGGCGCAATGGGGCAGCCAGCGCTCCAGAAGGTTCTGACTAAGAGTGAATGAGAGGAAGGTGGGCTGGTGCAAGGGTGAAAAGTGAACCTCTTTGGCTTTGTTAAATAGTGGGGGCGTATTTCATCAAAAATGTGTATATGAGGAAATGAACAAGGATAGAGAAAATTGAAGAAAAGAAAGAATGTGATAATATGAGACCAATATCCAAGGACAATAGAAACAAGGGTGAGGAGGTGTGGTCCGTGGTTGGAAGCCTCCTTCGACTGCTTGGGAAAAGACAGTTGGGATAGGGAAGGGGCCATTATGACAAAGATAGTGGTAAATAGCCACCATATAAAGATTGTGTGCTGAAACTAGGTAAAAGAACAAACATAATAACCTCTCGGTATCTGTATTGCAAACCATAATGCCCAACAGAAAAGAGAGAGAGGAAGCAAGAAAGTAAATGCCTGAAATATAGACAGCCTGGGGTGAGAGGGCTGGGGGTGGCAGGAGGGTAAAGGGGCACATTGGTGGCAGAAAATGTGCACTGATGGAGAGATGGGTGTTGGAACATTGTGTGACGAGACCTGATCCTGAAGACCCTTCTAACTGTATCGCACAGTAATTCAATAAAACAAATTTAAAAATATATAAAAATAATATGAGTTAACCACAGGAAGTTCTTGAAAATTAGAGAAATCCACAAAAAAAAAAAAAAAACCCAAAAAATGGGTTAGAAGGAGAGTTTGGGTACAAACGTGGGGAATATAAATCCTAAGATGCCGTCTGTCTAACTGAAGGAAGCAGAGGCATCCCCCTATAGCATCTTGGCTTCATCACACAGAGCTTCTGAGATCTAAGGAGTCCCAAGAAAACCCAGCAAAGCCCTCTCAACAGCTAAGACTTAGCCTCGGAATCCATCTCTCTGGTCTCCTCCACTGAGGTCTCGGGCCTATCCAGACTCACTGTGTATGAGAGTTTCAGCCAGGCATATGTCTAAGAGGGGAATTATTCATGCAAATATCCAGCTTTATGAGAGGATCCTACATTATCACAATACCATATTCATTATCTTCCGGTATTGTGATAATGTACCTTCCAGTGCTTCCCTTGGCTCGTGAGTACACAAATGCACAGTGGATCGGATGTGCATTTCCCCTCAGTTCTGGCGGGTTGAGAGTCTCTTCAGGTACTCAGTTGGTTACGTGCGCTTCAGATACTGTACTTCTCGCGTTCATTTTTCTAAATAAACATTTTTAGTATACTTCTAAGCCTACAGAAAAAATTGCACATAGTACAAAGACTTCCCATATATGCTCCACCCAATCTCCCCTCTAGTTAACATCCTACATTTAAATAGTTTATTCTAATGAAAGACTCAATATTGGGCCCGGAGCGATAGCCCAGCGGGTAGGGCGTTTGCCTTGCACGCGCGCCGGCCTGTGCCGGCCCCGGGTTCGAACCCCGCAACCCATATGGTTCCCCGAGCACCACCAGGAGGAATTCCTGAGTGCAGAGCCAGGAGAAACCCCTGAGCATAGCCAGGTGTGACCCAAAAAGCAAAAAAAAAAAAAAAAAAGAAAAGAAAGACTCAATATTGATACATCAGTAACTATAATTCCTATTTCACTTAAAGTTCCTTAACTTTGGGTCAGAGAGATACAGGGACTAACGCACTTGCCTTGTATATAATGACCCCGCTTCCATCACTGGCACCTCAAATGGTTCCCCGAGCACTGCCAGAAGGGTACTTTGAGAGTAAAGTCAGTGTAAGCCCTGAGCATAGCTGGATGTGGCCCAGACACCAACAAATTTCTAAGCTTTTACCAGTCATTCTTTTTCTATTCCAGGATGTCACATTCATCAGTCCTGTCTTCTCAGGCTGCTCTTGATGGAGGCAGTTTCTCAGACCAGCCTCATTTTGGATGATTTTGTCAATATAGAAGAACACTAGTCTGGTCTCTAACGTGTGCTACTACTTGGATTTATCTCATCTCTTTCCCATGATCACATTGCAGCTATGTGGTTTGAAGAGGAAGATCAGAAAGCAAAGTGTCAGGGCTGGAGCGATAGTCCAGCGGGTAGTGCATTTGCCTTGCATGCAGCTGACCCGGTTCAATCCCCTGGCATCCCATATAGTCCCCATGCAGTGCCGGGAATAATTCCTGAGCACAGAGCCAGGAGTAACCCCTGAGCATCGCTGGGTATGACCCAAAAAGAAAAAAAAGAAAAGTGTCACTGTCATCATCTCATATTAAGGTACATGCTCACAGCATGACTTGTCTCTGTGGGTGCCAAACTGGACCATCTTGCTGAGGTAGTATTTGTCATATTTCCTCAACATAAATCACTCTTTTATCCCATCTGCACACTGGACTTTTATAAAAGTCACTGCGCACAGTCCACAATTAAGGAGTGGGTAGGGTGATACACTGAAAAATGGCCCCTATAAGTCCACATCCCAATGTCCAGAACTGATTACCTAGAAAGGCAACAGTGACTTTGCAATTGTGATTAAATTATGGATCTTGACGGGAGAGATTGTCCTAGATTATCCAAAGGGCCCTTCGCTGAAGTAACTCCCATAAAGTTGGGGGATAAAAACATAAGGACAGGCACAGAGGGGAGAACAGGAATCCCCAACCCCTTTCTCCAATGGAAAATCCAGCAGCAACACAACATACACACACACACACACACACACACACACACACACACCCTGCCATCTTGCTAGCAGAGAAATGACCCAGTGACGCCTCCAAAAGAATATGATACCAACAAATTTTCCTGGGTAGACTTGGGCTGGGATGAGAACTGTGGGGCTTTCTCAGAATGAGGGTGGGCAGATTCCTCTTTCTGTCCAAAGGCCTTGGAGGCACAGCAACCTGCATCCACACCTGATAGCCTCCAACATAGAAATGGCCTAGGAGGGGCCGGAGTGATAGCCCAGCGGTAGGGCGTTTGCCTTGCACGCCGCCCATGCCGGCCCAGGTTCGATCCCCGATCCCATATGGTCCCCGAGACTGCCAGGAGTCATTCCTGAGGGCAGAGCAGGATAAACCCCTGAGCACGGTGTGACCCAAAACCAAAAAATGGCCTAGGAGGGGGCCAGACAGAGGAAGGAAGGAAGGAAGGAAGGAAGGAAGGAAGGAAGGAAGGAAGGAAGGAAGGAAGGAAGGAAGGAAGGAAGGAAGGAAGGAAGGAAGGAAGGAAGGAAGGAAGGAAGGAAGGAAGGAAGGAAGGAAGGAGGACGGAAGGAAGGAAGGAAGGAAGGAAGGAAGGAAGAAGAAGGAAGGAAGGAAGGAAGGAAGGAAGGAAGGAAGGAAGGAAGGAAGAAAGGAAGGAAGGAAGAAGGAGAAGGAAGGAAGAAGGAAGGAAGGAAGGAAGGAAGGAAGGAAGGAAGGAAGGAAGGAAGGAAGGAAGGAAGGAAGGAAGGAAGGAAGGAAGGAAGGAAGGAAGGAAGGAAGGAAGGAAGAAGGAAGGAAGGAAGGAAAGAAGGAAGGAGGAAGGAAGGAGGAGGAAGGAAGGAAGGAAGGAAGGAGGAGAGAGGAAGGAGGAAGGAAGGAAGGAAGGAAGGAAGGAAAAAGGAAGGGGAAGGAAGGAAGGAGGAAGGAAGGAAGGAAGGAAGGAAGGAAGGAAGGAAGGAGGAAGGAAGAAAGAGGAAGGAAGGAGAAGGAAGGAAGGAAGGAAGGAAGGAAGGAAGGAGGGAAGAAGGAAAAGGAAGGAAGAAGAAGGAAGGAAGGGAGAAGGAGGAAGAAAGAAGGAAGGAAGGAAAGAGGGAAAGGAGAGAAAGAGAAAGAAAGAAAGAAAGAAAGAAAGAAAGAAAGAAAGAAAGAAAGAAAGAAAGAAAGAAAGAAAGAAAGAAAGAAAGAAAGAAAGAAAGAAAGAAAGAAAGAAAGAAAGAGGGAGAGAGAAGAAGGGAGGGAGGAGGGAAGGAGGAAGGAAGGAAGGAAGGAAGGAGGAAGGGAGGGAGGGGGGGAGGGAGGGAGGGAGGGAGAGAGAGAGAAGAAAGAAAGAGAGAGAGAGAGAAAGGAAGGAAGGAAGGAAGGAAGAAAGAAAGAAAGAAAGAAAGAAAGAAAGAAAGAAAGAAAGAAAGAAAAGAAAGAAAGAAAGAAAGAAAGAAAGAAAGAAAGAAAGAAAGAAAGAAAGAAAGAAAGAAAGAAAGAAAGAAAGAAAGAAAGAAAGAAAGAAAGAAAGAAAAGGAGGGAGAGAGAGGAGGAAGGGAGGGAGGGAGGAGGGAGGGAGGAAGGAAAGAAGAAAGGAAGTGAGGGAGGGAGGGAGGGAGAAGAGGGAGGAAGGAAGGGAGGGAAGGAGGGAGAAGGAAGGAAGGAGGAAGGAAGGAAGGAAGAAGGAAGGAAGGAAGGAAGGAAGGAAGGAAGGAAGGAAGGAAGGAAGGAAGGAAGGAAGGAAGGGAAGGAAGGAAGAAGGAAGGAAGGAAGGAAGGAAGGAAGGAAGGAAGGAAGGAAGGAAGGGAGGAAGGGTCTAGTGATACAACTGAACTTCATAAATGCCAAGCCACCAAATTGTTCCAGATCTATAGCTCCTATTCACCTCAAATTTTCATATTACTGTCAGCCCAGTAGGATCAGAGCAAATCTGATAGGAAAGTTGCATAGACGACCACCAAGCTCAGTGAGCCTAAACAATAACATAAAGGCTCAACTAGTACTAGCAGCACAGTAGATCAGTAGATCCTCAGACAACAACTTTGAAGACATCATTGTGAGATATAACAATTATCACAAATTGACTACTATGCTCTAAGGTTTGATAATTCCATTTGCCTTTGTATTGTAACAAACAAAATGAAATAAATCTGTGTCTGCAAGGGGCAGGCTGGGGTCATGGGTGGGAAACGGGACATTGGTGGAAGACAGATCACACTGGTGGTGAGATTGGTGTTGGTACATTTAAGGTTCTTAAACAACTGTATTATGAACAACTTGGTAAATCATGGCATTTAAAAAATTTTAATTATTTATAATTAAAAAAAATTTAACAAAGCAAAGTTCATGGTCCTTCATGTGTCACAGTTCCTGAGGACCAGCAAGCTCAGTGCCAGGTTCTGAAACAAACTTTAGCCAACCCGGCAGTATATCAGGGTCAGTCGTATATAGTATTTTGGGGCCCTCCTACACATCCCTAAAAGAGATGGGCTCCTGAATCTTTCTCACTTCATTAAATTATCAGACTTCCAAACTGTAATTTTCATTCTTCCCTCTAACTCTGAAAGGGAGCTCTGCGGACAATAGCCAAGTCATCTTCCCTGGGTTTCTGAGCACGACTTCCTCTGGCTGAGCACTGCACCAACCTGCCTTGCGTGACTCCTGACATCTTGCTGAGAGTACACAGACCCACGTCTGGAACCTGGAATATTCACCCTTCACCCTTACCTTCTAGGTCCTGGAAGTAGGTCCTGGAGTGAAGGCCCTGCTCAGAATCCACCACCCCCACCCCTACCCCACTGACTCCCCTCAACCTCCATAGATTCTGGTATGACTGCCAGTCTTCAGCTGGGTCTCACAGATCCTCATATAGCCCAGCTCATCCTGAAGGTCACTGTTCCCTCTAAGACTCAGAGCCTGTAGACCACCCAGCTCTCAATCCCTTCAGCCTCTATTGGACCCCCCACAGAACCCACTGTAAGTTGACCATTGCCTCCTCTATCCTTACCCCACACAAATATGAACTTTTTTTATTATACCACCACGTGGTATACAATTAAAAAGATGTTCATGATTGGGTTTAAGTCATACATTTTTCCAGTACCCATCCCTCCACCAGTGCTCTATTCCCACCACCAATGTCCCCACATTCCCTTCCCCTCCTCCAGCCTGCCTCTATAGCAGGCACTATTCCCTTTCTTATTTCTCTCTCTGTCTCATTGTGGCTTGCCCTTCAGACATTTAGGGATTATCATGTAAATCCCTTTGTGTACACTCAATGTTCAGTTCTAGTGTGGCACTAACATTTCCCATAATTAGTAGAGCACTAGTATATATTTATATACCACTAATGAATTGTATATCTGTCCTTTACCTTCTAATTTCACTCAGCATGATACTCTCCATGTCCATTCATTTGCATGTAAATTTCGTGACTTCATCTTTTCTGACAGCTGCATAATATTCCATTGTGTAGATGTACCACAGTTTCTTTAGCCGTCTTCTGTCCTCGGTATTCAGGTTGTTTCCAGATTCTGGCTATTGTGAATAGTGCTGTGATGAACATTGAAGTGCAGATAGTGTTTATCCTGTGTGTTTTTAGGTCTCCACGGTATATTACCAGGAATAGTATTGCTGGATCAAATGGGAGCTCAATATCTAGTTTTTGGAGGAATGTTCACATTGTTTTCCAAAAGGGCTAGACCAGTCGACAACCCACCAACAGTTGACGAGAGTCCCTTTCTTCCAGCATCCACTCCATCACTGGTTGTTCTTGCTCTTTTGAACCCCACACAAATATTGAACCATGCCATTTGACAGATAAGGGGAAGTTCCAGGTATAGTCAGTGATTTTCCTGTTGTCACATGTTGCAGGACACCTAAAAGCCTAGGCCTCTGCATCTGCCCTGGATTGCCTCCTGCAGGTCACTTCATAGGTAGGGGGATAGTCTGAATGTGGCAGACTTATCTGACCATGTATTCTGTACTGGCTGGTATAAATATTCTCTCATGCTACCACAAGCATCGTGGGACTAGCTAGATCTTACCAGCATATTTGCCTGGCCACGTTGGATCTCTAAGTAAATAGACCATGAGAGAAATGCTGTTTGCCTCCAAGCAAGCAAGCATGGCTCCCTGATAACTCAAAGGCAACTAAAATACAAAACTACCATGAAGTAGAAGAGACTCTTGTGAAGGCTTGGAGAAATATTTAACTGGCATTAGTATTAGTCTTTGGTACAGAGACATGCCATGTCAGAAACCCCCTTCTCTATCCTATAAAGGCAATTCCAGGCAGATCTTGCTCAAGACATTGGGTGAGGTGCTGGGAGAAATTACCTGAGGGCATTTGATCCTTCCTGCCAGGGGAAGTTACATTTAGCTTATAGCTTCTCCCAGCTCTGCTAGGAGGCTTTGAATTAGCTCTGGATCCTTGTAAACAACCAGATGGTCTCCTGAAGTTGCTACATTTCTATAGAGCTATTTTCCTGTTTTCATCTCTAGGGGAGTTTGGGGCGGCTTTCTAGCTATAAAATAAGCTGCAAGAAAAAAAAAGAGGCTCTCTCTTTGTTCTCCTTTTGCCATTTTGGCTTCCCTTGGTGTTTTGTTTCTCCGTCCTCTCCATTCTCTGTTGGGCTTCAACACGTGGTGGCAACCATCTTGGCCTACACCTGGCTGGGGCCTAGCTGGGAACCCAGAGTCTGGAGGTTTTCCCTGCTCTTGGATTGTATATTGGAACCTGTGATAGTAAAGCCCTTTTAAAACTGCATCGGATTCCTGAGTCTTCATCCATTCCCTGCCGGCTTTGGAGGTAGAAGGGAACTCCGCTTCCTGGCACTGTCGGGGGACCCGCGGCGCCCCTGACAGTCACACAACTAATAACTTCCTGGGAGCTAGGGTTTCCTGATGTTTAGTTCACTCAAAGCTCAGAAGAATCTGCTCCTAACTCACAATTTGGATGTAAATCCAACTTTAAAGGCTTGGCAGGTTTTGTTCTTCCTGACTTCCAGGCATTTGGCATCAGCTGGTGCATGTTTGCAGAGATACATGTCTGAATGGAGGGATTAAAGAGGGAATGTATTTCTGTTTGACTAATAGGCATGTTATCCCAAGGACTCTACACATTTTAAAATCTTACAATAGAAAAGAGACCCATGCAAGTGGAAGAGACTGGGTTGGGTGAAATCAGGATTTTAATAACAAGGGAAGTTCTTTAAGGTATAAATACTGTAACACGATCCAAGGAAGAGTGAAAAGGATCTTCCAAGATTCTCTCATACTCAGTGACACTCTGCTTCAAAGACTGTAGATAGGTCTCACATGTCTCACAGCTGTCCTATACACAGGTAGGACATCTTTTCTGATGCCCATCTATATGGACATCTATATGTCAAACCTCCTGGTCTGCTGCTATAGCCACGTTCAACATTATCAGAAGACATTCCTATGGTAAATCCCCCAAAATGATGTCAAAACCCTCATAACCATCTGACATGACCTCATAAATTTGATCAGTGCATGGCATATGGCAGTGCCCAGGAAACAGCCTCTGTATGACCTACTTTCCAGATGTGACCTTCTGTATGAGCCACCAGGCAAAGAGGACTGTACCCTCCCTGAACAACACTGGAGCAGGCAACCAATCTGTCAGCTTCCAATTTATCAGAAGTTGTTACCAGATGTGGTTGTATGGGTCAAGTTTATTTCCTTTTTTGTTTGTTTATTTCTGGGCCATACCTGGCTATGCTCAGGGCTTACCCTTGGCTCTATGCTCAAGGATCCCTCCTGATGGAGAGTCAGGTGACCATAGAGTTCCAAGAAGGGAGCCAGGTGGATGACAAGCACCCTACTCACTGTACTATTTTTCCAGCCCAGAGTCATTCTTGATGACATTTTAAATAGTGATGTTAAGCACAAGTGTACTCCAAGGGATAGGTTCTCCTGTCCATATAAAAAAGAAAATGCAGGTTGGGGAGATACTACAAAGGGTAAGTTGTTTGCCTTGAATGTAGCTGATCCTGATTCAATCATCAGCACCCCATATGGTCCCCTGAGTACCACTAAGAGTGATCCTTTGGTGCAAAACTAGGAGTAAGCTCTGAGCACAGCCACGTGTGGCCCAAATCCCCACAAAATTAGTAAAATAAAAATAAATAAAATTGGGCCACAGTGACAGTACAGTGGATAAGGCACTTGCCTTGCACATGGCCAACCTGGGCTCGATCCCCAGCATACCATATGATCCCCGAGTGCCTCCAGGAGTAATTCCTCAGTGCAAAGCAAGGATTAACCCCTGAGCATCTCCATGTGAGAGACCCAAAAAGGGAAAAAAAATTAAAATACATTCACTCATATCCAAATTCTAGTTTTCTGTAATCTCTTATGTATGCTGTTGTCCCATCTTACAGCCCTTCCCTTAAACCCTCAGACCTCACAGGTGACATCACATGGACCCCAGGATAATAGTATTCCAGGCCCAGGGATGGAAATGAGTGTTGCAAGTCCCCAGATCAGGGTCACGGTCCTGGCTGATTTAGGAAGGATGGAAGTCTACACCCATGCTCAGATTCTAGATTAGGGTTTGCTGGGCACCCACTCCAAGTTCCATCTTCTCACAGGAACCACCCCACACTCTTTCCCAATGACCATCTAAGTTAACTTCTATGCCACAACACACAGTTGTCCATCAGGCTGACAGGCCAAAATCCATCACTCATCCTCTCCATGGGCAGGGCACTCTATTTCAGTTTCCAAGAAAGTGGTACTTTAGCTGGAAGGCAGGGAGTGGGGAAGGAGAGGGCTGTTGAGTGGAAAGGAAAAGCCACATAACTGCATCTGCACTCAGTCATGACGTCAGGGTCTGGAAACTGAAGAAGCAGGCAAGGGAGAAAGGAGAAGACTGTTTATTTGGAAACCATCTCACGCCGTCCAAATTAAACAGCCTGTTTTCTCAAGTCCACGTTCCATCTCTGCTCCTGTCTCTCAACTAATCCTTACCTCTCCTCAACCCAGCATCTCACTTCTATCAGTCATAAAAATTCTCCCCCCATACTCTAGGGCCTGGAATGTCCATATATACATGGAACCATTTCTTTGTAAATTGAAACATCATAGTTTACAACAGCTTTGTAATCATTGTTTTATAGTTCAGAGTTCTAAGACTATACTTTCAGGGATCATTTCTATAGTTTATTCAGAGTACTACACCAAACCCTCCACCACTGTTTCAAAATCCTTCCACCATCACCCCATGGTCTCTTTCCTCTCCATCACACCCTCAGGGCCCACTTCTATTGATCATGTCTTTGGGTTTACTTGCATTGGGGGTCATCTACTCCCTTTCTGTTTCTTTACTCCACATATGAGCAAGATGTCCATTATTTGCCTTTTACTTTCTGACTCATTTCACTCAACATAACCCCCTCCAGTTCCATCCACATTGCAACAAACTGCAAAAATTCACTTTTCTCACTGCTGAATTGTATTCCATTGTGTATGCCATAATTTCTTTATCCACTCATCCATTGTCGGGCACTTGGGTATTTCCAGATCTTGGCTATTATAAATTGTGTTGCAATGAACTTGGGCTTGCACATCTTTGAGAAATAATGTTTTTGTGTTCTTGGGGTAGACTTCCAGGAATGAGATTGCAGGGTCATATGGAAATTCTATTCATGTGTTGAGAAGTATCCAAGCTGTTTTTGCAGAGAGACTGAACCATGTGACAGTCACACCGTGAATGAGAGTTCCCTTTTTTTTTTTTTTTGCTTTTTTTTTTTCTGGGTCACACCAGGCAATGCTCAGGGGTTTCTCCTGGCTCTGCACTCAGGAATTACTCCTGGCGGTGCTTGGGGACCATATAGAATGCTGGGAATCGAGCCCAGGCCAGCACAGGCCTGATGATCACCAACGTATCTATCACTCCAGCCCTACCCACTGGGCTATTGCTCTGGCCCCCGAGAGTTCCCTTTTACCACGTCCCTGACAATACTTTCTGTTTCTGATCTTTTTGATGTAGATTTTTCTCAGTGGTGTGAGGAGATCTATCAGTGTTGTTTACACTTCACTTCCCTGATGATCACCAACGTACTATCACTCCAGCTCTGCTCTCAGCTTTTTACAGCTATGGAAGGTGTAGCATAGAGAGGTTTCATATGAACAAGGAGATACAGTTGGTAATAGTCCCATTTATTTATTTCTGCTTTTGATTCCTTTCTCATGGATTGGAAGATCAATGCCATTACAGTCAATAGACACAGAAAAAAAAAGTGCTCCTTATCACTTAGATTATGAAAATCCTAATGAAAACAACAATGAGATAGTATCTCACACCAGTGAGCATGTCACATGAGAGAGAGAGAGAGAAACTAGAAACAATCTGTTTTGGCAGGGTTGTGGTGAAAATGAAACTCTCCTGATGGTAGGAATACACTGATGGTAGGAATGTTGGTTCAACCTCTATGGAAAACAGTATGGATATTTCTCAGTAAAATAAGAATTGAGCTGCCATACAACCCAGAGGCTCCTCTTCCTCATGACACAAAAGCACTTATTCAAGGGCCGGAGCAATAGTAGGGTGTTTGCATTGCACACGGCCAACCCAGATTCTATCCCTGGCATCCCATATGGTCCCCTGAGCACTCCAGGAGTAATTCCTGAGTGCAGAGCCAGGAGTAACCCCTGAGCATTGCCAGGTGTGACCCGAATAGCAAAAATATAAAAAAATACTATTCAAAAGACATACACACACCATTATTTATTGCAGCACTTAGTACAATAACTAAGATATGGAATCAATGTAGGTGTTCAACAACAGATGAATGTATTATGAAAATGTGGTTAATATGCACAATGGAATACTAAGCAGCTTCAAGAAATGATTAAATCTTGAAATTCACTGTAATTGCATGAAACTGGAGGATTTAACATTAAGTAAAGTAATCCAGAAGGATAAACACAGAATGATCTAATTTACCTGCGATATATAGATTAATTGAACAAAAGCATCCAATGTTTTAAAAGGGAAGGGAGCAGGCCTAGATCACCTTTTACCCAAACTATAGGAAAGAGGACAGAGGAGGAAAGAAGTTGAAGGGGGATGTATGAAGGAATAGATGAAGATAACAGGTTGGTGGTGTAAAGGGGTGGTGTACCTCCATATTCAAACCACAGAGTCAGAAACACGGTATGATACCAATATCCAAGGTCAGGCAAAACATGGATCAGGAGATCTTGTCAGTGGGTGGAACCTACCACAAGTGTATGGGAGTCAGAGGTCAGGTCAGACAGAAAAGGGACAATGTACTAATAATTATTGGAAATTATAATATCAACCTGGAACTGAGCATTGAAAATAGGCAAAGGATGGGGCCAGAGCGATAGCCCAACGGTCTGGGTTCGATCCCCGGCATCCCATATGGTCCCCGAGCACCGCCAGGAGTAATTCCTGAGTGCAGAGCCAGGAGAAATCTCTGAGCATTGCCAGATGTGACCCAAAAAAGCAAAAAAAAAAAAAAAAAAAAAAAAAGAAAATAGGCAAAGGGATATACATAATAACTTTAAATGTATGTATTACAAGCCACAATGTGTAAGAGAAGGGAGGGAGAGAGAGAAAGAGAGAGAGAGAGAGAGAGAGAGAGAGAGAGAAGAATGGTAAAGTGCCTGCCATAGAGACAGGCCGGGAGAGAGGGAGGGAATCAGGGGACATTGGTGGTGGGAAATGGAAACTAGTGGAGAGATGGGTACTGGAACACTGTATGACTGAAACCCAAACATGAACATCTTTGTAATTGTGTATCTCATGGTGGTATAATAAAAAAAATTTTAATGATATAAAAACGTGTATGGAACTATAAAATTCCCCAAATAGCCAAAGAAATCCTGAGAAAAAAAGAAAAATGCAAAGTATTAGATTCCCAGACTTTAATCTTTACTACAAAGCTACAGTAATCAAAATTGTATGTTACAATTTTGATTGTATGGTACTGAAATAGAATAGCATTGATAGCCCAGAGATTAAACCTTCAAATGCATGGACAGTTAATACACAACAAGCAAGGGAAGTATCTGAAGTGGAGAAAGGAGAGACTCTGCAACAAGTGGGTGCTAGGAAAACTGATTAGCCACATGCAGAGGAGGGGAAATGAATTGGAAGGTGGAGAGAGAGGACAGGTAGGACATTTGCCTAGCAAGCGACTGACTCAGGTTCAATTCCCAGCAACCTATATGATGCCCCAAGCAATGCCAGGTGCAGCCCAAAACCAAAGAAAAAGAAACATTTAGATCCCTATCTCCCACTATACTCAAAAGCCAGTTCAAAAATGGATTAAGACACAATGTGTAAGGGAAGGAAGAGAGAAAGAGAGAAGACACAGAGAGAGAGAGAGAGAGATAAAGAACTTGCCATAGAGGCAGGCTAGGGGAAGGAGAGGGAATCAGGGACATTGGTGGTGGGAAATGGGCACTGGTGGAGGGATGGGTGCTGGAACACTGTGTGACCGAAACCCAAATATGAACATCTTATGAACATCTTTATAACTGTATATCTCATGGTGGTATAATAAAATATTTTTTAAAAAAGAAGCTAGGAGAAAGAGGAAGGTGTCTTTTGCCATTTTGGCTTCCCTTGGTGTTTGTGTCTCTCCGCCCTCTCCATTCTCTGTGGGGATTCAACACATGGTGGCAGCCATCTTGGCCTACATGTGGCCCGGGGCCCAGCAGGGAACCCAGAGTCCGGGGTTTTTCCTGTTCTTGGATTGTATATCAGAACCTGTGATAGTAAAGTCTTTTAAAACTGAATTATATATTCAGTTTTAAAAAGACTTTACTATCACAGGCAGACATATATATAAATATATATATATATATATTAAGAGCCTCAATAGCAAGCCTACCTCCATTGAATACACTGAGAAAAAACTTACAAGCAGACCCTCCAAGATGTTAACCTCAACCAAATCAAGGCTCACAGCTTTCTCTGAAGTCCGTTCTGAAAACTGCAGCTCTTGCTGACTGCTCTCCTTCCTCATAGACACCAGGCTCCATGTGCATATTGGAGCCACTGTTCAAGCCTGATGAGTCCAACACTCTTCTATCCTGGTTCTTTCCTCAATATTTTACTTAAGGATCTGTTCTCTGAAAACTAAGCTTCCTGGTACCTAGGAGTGGGTCATGTCCTTCTTTTACATGTAACATTGTGTTTCCTTCTGGTTCTGAACACAAACCAGAGGGTCTTCCTTGTTAAGACCCTGAAGGAACGGTTTGAGGCTCTTCATATTCCTGAATCAACCAGATGCCATTGGGCTACATTGGCACGTGATAGGGTCCAATGGAAATGTTACTGGCGCCCGCTCGAGCAAATCGATGAATAGCGGGATTCAAGTGATCAAGTGATCAAGTGATCTGAACACAAAGGAAGTATCTAAAATTATGAAGTTATGCTGAACTAAATAAACTTAAAGGAATGTATGCAGCAAAACATGAAGCCTGCCTAGGTGAGTGCCAGAGAACACAGGGGCAGTACCTGTTCCAACAGAGAAGCTGCTCCATGGAGAGACAATAGGACGGAGCCACCTACATATGGAGAAGGGGGAAAGAAGAGCAATCAGCTCCATCTAGACTGTAGGCTGACAGGCTGCCCACATGCAAAGCCTCTCTAGAATAGGAGCCAGGTTGCGATCTACAATACTTAGTCCATGTGGCAGTAGTTTACATCTCAACAGTCATTCAGTTTCAAGAGATGTGGCCTGTGAGCTCAACCATCACCTTTGTTGAAACAAAAAGCTATTCACCCACTTACCTAACTGAGCCAAGTAATCACAAGCAGCACTGGGAATGTCACTGGAATTCCAGGTCTGCTCCCTGGAATCAGGATCATTCTTCCTTGTTCTCTCGTAAGCACATCGCTGATCATGCAGGATTTCATTGCAGATGTTAAGAATGACATATTCTTAAACCACCTTCCATCAGAGAAGTCAAGAACCTGAGGAAGAGCAGCTTCTGGTGTGCCCAGTGGGAGGTGAACGGCAAACCTCTGGAACACATGCCAGAGCTACAGTGACTTCAGAGAACGCTCACACCACTGCTGCTTCCACAGGCCTCAGGAGACTCACGGCCTTCTCAAGTTCATCAGCTCTTAACAACATTCAGAAGCGCTTCAGGTGCCTAATGCCCAGGTCCAAGTTGGGACCATAATACCAAGAAAGTGGCATGGAAGAACATAAAGAATATATACACAATGGAATAGTATGTGTCTGCAAGAAAAGATGAAGTCATGCAGTCCAGTGCAACTTTAGAGAAACTGAAAGGCTTCATGTTAAGCAAAGTACGACAGAGGGTAAAGGACCAATACCACTCATCTTGTGGTATACAGAGGCAAAATCAGGGGGTAGACAGTATCAAGCAATGACAAGCCTTTGACCTTGTTAACAAAACTTATAACAAACAATGGGGTGGGAGGAGAATGAAGATCAGATTAGAAGTAATATTGGTGGTGGAGGATCCTGGGTAGTTTTGGTGGTGGTTGGGTGAAGTAACTTTGTACATCAATATCATAAACTTTAACACATAACTATATTGCCTAAATTATAATTTTTTCATTGAAAACAAAGAATGCAAAAATATAAAAGATGGCTATAAACTCTACAGTCACTTGATCACTTGAATCCCGTTATTCATCGATTTGCTCGAGCGGGCGCCAGTAACATTTCCATTGGGCCCTATCACGTGCCAATGTAGCCCAATGGCATCTGGTTGATTCAGGAATATGAAGAGCCTCAAACCATTCCTTCAGGGTCTTAACAAGGAAGTCTGACCATCTTGTAGGTGGGCGGCCACGTGATCTTTTGACATCCCGTGGGATCCAGTCGGTAATGGCTCTAGTCCAGCAGTCATCTCCAAATCGCATTACATGTCCAGCCCATCTGATTTTCGATGCCTTGGCAAATGAGACAGCGTCCCTCATTCTGGAATACCGATGGAGGTCAGAACTCCGGATTCCTTCCCTCATTTGAGTGAGGCGTGATATTCCAAGCATAGCTCTTTCGATTCCTCTCTGGGAGACCCGAATAGCATTCTCATCCTGCTTTTGTAGGGCCCAGGTCTCTGAGGTGTATGTTAATGCAGGGAGAATGGTGGTGTCAAAGAGATGTGCCCGGAGCAGGAGGTTCTTTGTCCTTTTAGCTATTTCTTCGATGCCTTTGAAGGCATTCCATGCGGCTCCCTTCCTCCTGTGCAGCTCAGGTTTTAGGTCATTCATCATGTTGATTTCTCGACCTAGGTACACATAACTGCTGCTTTCAGAGATGTGTGTTCCATTGAGAGTGAATGGGGCCGCTGGAACTAGCTCATTCTTCATAAACATAGTTTTCTTTAGATTCAACTGTAGACCTATCTTTCCACATTCTCGGTCGAAGTCAGCCAGCATTTGTGCCGCTTGGCTAATATTTGGTGTTATTAGAACAATGTCATCAGCGAAGTGGAGGTGGTTTAGTTGCCGACCATCTATCTTCACTCCCATTCCTTCCCATTCTAATTGTTGCATCATGTTCTCGAGGGTTGCGCTGAAGAGTTTTGGTGAAATGGTATCACCCTGTCAAACCCCTCTTTTCACATTAATAATCACTTCTTTGTAGAATGGTAAGATCCTGGTGGTGAATCCGTAATACAGCTCACGAAGGATCTTGATGTATTGGGTTTGAACACCCTGTTTAGCTAGGGCTTCGATGACTGCTTCAGTCTCCACAGAATCAAAGGCTTTTTGTAAATCAATGAACGTGAGACAGAGCAGCATCTTGTACTCCCTACAAACCTCAATGAGCTTGGTTACTGTATGGATATGGTCGATTGTGCTGAATCCTTTCCGGAAGCCTGCTTGCTCGCATGGTTGTCCTTCATCTAGTGTTCTGCTAATCCTGTTCAGGATGACTCGTGTAAACAGCTTGTAGATGACGGACAACACGCCAGATGGGGCGATAGTTGCTGATGCTGTGAATGTCTCCCTTCTTAAACAGTAGAACTGTCCTGCTGGTTTTCCATTGGGAGGGCACCTTGCATTCGGACAGGTAGCGTGTGAAGAGCCAAGCTAGTGTATTGATGAGTACCGACGGCAGATTCTTCAGGTGTTTGGGTCTGACTTTGTCTGGGCCTGGTGCTGTTCCCTTCTTTACCGATGAGATGGCATGTCAGATTTCAGAAGTGAGAGCGTTGGGAATGACATATCCATCCTGTGGAATTTGGTATGTGGGCAGGTGGATGTGGCTATCAAAGAGATTGGAGTAGAAGTCCTGGATAATCTTCTCCATTGCCTTTCTGGAAGATGTGATAGATCCATCAGGGTGTCGGAGGGCAGTCATCTTGGTCTTATAGTTAGCGAAGGACAGGCGGGTGGTGCGAATGCTTTTCCCGGCTTCTGCTGCATCTTCCAGTATTTCTGCTCTTCTGTCTTTGAGGTCTTCTTTTATCGCTTCTCTGCACCATTTGGCAAGCTTGGACATTAGCATTTGGTCTCCTGAGGCTCGCGCCTTGCCACGTTGGCTCAAGAGTTTCTGAAGACAAGCGTCCTTTTGTGTCTTTCTCTCTCTCAGCATTCTTCGCACAAACATGGAGGTGCTGAACCAGTCGGTTGTATTCTTCATCGATGTCATCAATGATGGTATCTTCCCATGTTGCTGCAATGGTGCCAAAGAGTTCCCAGTTGGTGGTCGTTCTGGGAGTTCTCTTCTTAAACTTTGCAGCCTTTTCTCCCCGTTGCGGGAAGTAGAATTTTGCACGAAGGGAGACGGTGGTCCAATCCAGTTTGGAATTTGGGGACGACAGCTACATCGGTCAGACAAAACCGTCGATTGAAGATGATGTGGTCAATTTCATTGTGGAACTGTCCACCAGGAGATTCCCATGTCCAACGTTTCGCTTCAGCCTTCTGGAACTGGGAGTTCCCATGAATGGTCTTGGTGGACATGATGAACTCAGATAGTCTCTCACCCTGTTCGTTCCATTCTAGGCCATGGGTCCCAATGTGGAGTTCTTCAGCCGATCTTCTTGGTCCTATCTTGGCATTAAAATCACCGACTATGATCTTGTAGAAGGTGTGCTCTTTTTATAGAACTCCTCCAATTCCATGTAGAATTTCTCAATTTCATCTTCTTTGTATGTGGATGTTGGTGCGTAGTGAAGATAGAAATTGCTGGCAATTTCTATCAATGAAGATAGAAATTGCTGGCAGTGGGCCACATCTCTTCAAGTGTAATCATCCTATTCGGTTTGTTAGGCATTCAAATGAATCAATGTTGATGGCCATGTTCGTGTTGACAAGGACACCAACGCCACTGACGCCTCTTTTCGTCGCATGTTCCAAGGAACAATTCTTCTCTGGTGTCAAATACAGCATGATGTGACTGATGCCTCCTCATCTCAGTCAGACCAATGATGTCGTACTTGATCTTTTGCGCTTGCACCATCAGATCCTCAATATATGCTTCCAATGCCAGCGTACGTGCATTGAAAGTACAGACAGTCATTTTAGTCCTTCTTCGTTTTGGCAGCCAAGGATGGCCGTGAAATTTTACCAGGCACTGCTTGTTTGCCTTTCTTACTGCTGCAGTATTAAGGGCTTTTTCGGGGTCAGGAAAATAAACATTTCTGTTACTGGATTTAGCATATCGAACACGCATCAGACAGCTTGCCAGGCTCTGCCATGCAGGCGCTATATTCTCATTACTTTGTGGGGCTCTCTCTGAGGGGTGGGTAGAATATTTACGGTAATTTGGAGGTAAATCGCTCGGCCGCACTGCGGCCACTCACAACGGGAAAGCTGGTTTCTGCTCTGCCGGATGTACCTGTGTCTTAGGCTCAAGCATTCCTGGGCTTGAAATACTCTCCTCTGAAGGGCAGGTCTCTGCAGGGTGGGTCCTTGTAGGCTGGGTTTCTGACAATCTGGGCTGGAGACTGGATTAATCTGTGGGCTGGAGACTGAATTAATCTGCTGGGTGGAGATCTTACCAGCTGCAGAGTGTGGATTGTGAAGATCGCTGCCAGCAAGGTGTGGGGGGTTTCTCTGGGCTCCTCCGAGGCTCCATCGGGATGGTGGACTCTGGTCAGAGTAGGGTCAAACTCTACAGTAAAGCTTGACTATTGAGAAGAACCAGATCCTTTGAGAGCTTACGAAGAGCTGTAAGGGAAAAGCTATGCAGAACACTGGAGTTGAGACACCAATAGCTCCCAGGAAAGTGACAAGCACCAAAACCAAGTACATAGGTTTGCTAGGGCTGCTGTAACAAACACTGCCAGAGTGACTGACATATAACCCTAGCTTCTCAAACTGTGGGTCACCACCTCTACCTAAGGATCGCCACCCTTTTCTGAATGTGAGAGTCATTGGAAAATAAATTTCTTTATAAATTACTACCAGTAAATGTTTGATATGTTACATACTTATTTTATGTACCATTACGGATGGCATCACATAAAAATGTCTTGGATAAAAGGAGATGCAAGTGGGAAACCTAGGCTACACAAATGAAATTGCCTCCTCACAGTTCTGAGGAGCCCAAGATGCAGGGTCATTCTGAGATCTCTGTTGGCCAGCCAATGGCCAACTTCTCCCAGCTCTTTACATCCTGTTTCCTCTGGGTACTTTCAAGTCCTTATGCCTATTCTGACAGACACCAGTAGTACTAGATTAGTACCCTCCTAATTCAGGACCCTCCAGATGACCTTATGACCTTGCTTAAACTTAAATAACTATTTAAACATCCCAAATAAGGGGAGCTGGAGAGATCGCACAATGGGCAAAGTATTTGTCTTGCACATGGCTGATCCAGGTTCCATCCCAGCATCACATATGGTCCCCAAAGCCCTACCAGGAGAGATCCCTGAGCACAGAATCAGGAATAACCCCTGAGCACCAATGGTGTGCCCCACCAAAAATAAACAAACAAAAAATTAAACATAAAGCACCCAAGTGAGTGGGGAGTGAGGCACCTCCCAATTCAGGCTTGAACACCTAGTAATATTTTCTGCTGGTGACACCAGTAGGGAATTGCCCAAATTCTCCTCCTGAAAAAGGTATTTGGATTAGTCTAGATGGACTTTGGACCAGAAGCCAAGCAAGCAGAATGAGATCACAAGTCAAACCTTCAGGGGTCACTACCCTGAGTCATCCCACACTCTCCACCTGAGTCATCCCACACTCACCCTCATCTCCATGCATTCTCACTGTAAGCACAGGGGAAAAAAATAGACTTTCTCAAAGAAGTGGGATGCTGGCCTTTAGTTCATTCATGGGGGAACAGAACTTCCTGAATTAAAGAGTGTGGGCAAATATGAACAAAATGAGGGCTTTACTGTGTCCCTGGCCCGGGCACAAAGGAACAGTAGCCCAGGGCCCTGAAGTGGGTGGGTCAGGCTGCTGCCAAGCTGGTCAGCTTAAGGACAGGGAGTGAGCCATCGGTGGGGCAGCACCTTTCTTCACAGCACAGGGTGGATCTTTACACTTTCTTCACTTTCTTCCTACATCTGTAGCAGCTTCTTATAGACCAACAATTGGTGCCTGCCTCTGTTTAGAAAATCACCAAAGCAAAGAGCAAAACAACATCTAAATTGGTGGGACATGCTGTTTTCAGTCTTGTAAACTGTCTTCTGGTTCTATAAGACAGTGGTCATAAAGAGAGCCCAGCAATTGGAGGACCCAAGGATTTTAAACCAAGGCAGGAGGAGATAGTTATGCTATGAATTATGCCCCTTGTTTGAGGAAGGTCAAATTATATTAGGTCCCATGACCTAATATAATGGTTTGAGGCTCTTTATGTTTCTGGAGAGAGCAGATGCCTTTGGGCTGTACTAGCATGAGATAGGACATATGGAGATATTACTGGAGCCTGTTCAAGCAAATTGATGATGAACGGGAAGATAGTGATAGTGATAGTTTGAGGAAGAACCAATAGGAGCACAAAAAGTAAATCAAAAATAAGTACATGCTTCAACCGTGGGCCAGTCCTCCTGGCCCTAACAATCGCATGCTATGATTTTTATATCCCACAAATGAGTACAATCATTCTGTTTCTGTCTCTCTCCTTCTGACTCATTTCACTCTCCATGTTGGAAGCCCAGAGTTGGAAGCTTGTCACAAGTGGGGGGAAAGGGAGAGGAGACAGTTAGGACAGAGAAGGGATCACTCTGACAATGACAGTGAAAATGATCACTTTAGACAAGATTAAGTGCTAAAAGTAGCTAAAGTAGCTAAAACTAAGGCTATACATAATAACCTTATACTATCTGTACCGCAAAAACCATAATGAACAAAAGGAAAGACAGAAAAGAGAGAGAGAAAGAGAGAAATAAAGAGAAAGAGAGAGAGGGGGGAGAGAGAGAGGAAGAAGTGTCTGCCATAGAGGTGGAAGGAGGGAAATTGGGTCAAGGTGGAAAACACTGGTACAGGGATGGATGTTGGAACATTGTATGACTGAAACCCAGTCATGAACAACTTTGTAACTGTTTATCTCACAGTTATTCAATTAAAATAATTTAATAAAGAAAATAGAAGTGGATAGAAATAATATATACATACATAGAAGCTACTATGACTTATTTAATCAGGAACTGTAAAGTCAGGCAGGTTTGATAAGTGCTCACTGGGATACACAAAATTCAAGGTAATATACAAAATGTTTCTCTGTTACAAAATGTTTCTCTGGTGGCCAGAGAGAGAGTAAATGATTGTACTCATTTGTGGGATATAAAAATCATAGCATGCGATTGTTATCATGGGTAAGGTCATTGCCTTGCATGTCGCTGACCAGGTTCAATTCCAGGCACCACAAAAGGATCCTTCAAACCACACCAACAGTCATCTCTGAGCACAGAACCAAGAGTTAGCCCTGAGCACTACTGAGTATAGCCAAATAAAAAAGTTTCTCTGTAACAGAGATAGCTCAGTGGACAGTAGCACATGTTTGTATGCAGAGGGGAGTCTTGGGTTTAATCCCTGACCCCACCTGGTCCTCTGAGTGTGCCCTTCACTGCAGGAGGAAAATAAAGGTCTAACTTTGCCTGCACAGCCATAAACTCTCGCTAAAGGTCTTATTTGCCTACTAATGTGCATCCCTCTATGAATAAAATGGAATGGAACTTTGTGCTCTTTGTTGTACCTAAGCTCAAACAGGAATTTGGTCCCATTAGCTAGAGGATCCAGATAACACCGGACACAAGCCAAATGCCAAAACCCACCCACGTGTTGTGGTCACACCCCCTTGCTGTTACTAGCTGTTTTATTCCTGAATCCAGCCCACAAAGACACCAGTCACTTGAGATTTCCTCACACAGGTTAGGTGCCTTCCCAGATCCAAGTCTGCTGCCTCATTTGCTTCCCGTTGATGATTCAGCATTAGCAAGTGCCCTGGGGTTTTGCATGGGCCTGGCACCAAACCTCCTCTAAAGCCCATACATGCTCAGGAAGCAGAGCAAATGGTGTCCATGGCCGCAGTCCAGAGGCATCTGGGTCTGTGAAAAAGCAATATTTTTCTCTTGATATCCAACCACAGGGGCTCCCAAGATGGTGGATTACCTTGGCATGTGTCATATACAAATTTAAAAAGCTTAATTTTAAGCTTAAAGTCCATGTGCATAGAAACAGCATCAATGGGACATATCGCATGTGTGTACTTATCTGTTGAGTGTTTCATAGGCATACCATGAAAATATAAGAGTCAAGACATTGACTGGTTTGTTGCAAGATGATCCCCATCCTCAGAAGGAAAGAGAAATGGTCTTGGGGGACTCACTCCCTTGCACTGGACCCCCAAAACCATGCCAAATGCAGGAGGTGAGCACTCTATTTCTTGAATGTGTTTTATAACATGGTGAGTTGAAGGAGGAAGAAGAGGAGGAGAAAGAGGAAAAGAAAGAGGAAGAAGAGAAGAAGGAAAAGGAGAAGGAGAAGGAAAAGGAGGAGACGGAGGAGAAGGAAAAGGAGAAGGAGGAGGAGGAGAAGAAGAAGAAGAAGAAGAAGAAGAAGAAGAAGAAGAAGAAGAAGAAGAAGAAGAAGAAGAAGAAGAAGAAGAAGAAGAAGAAGAAGAAGAAGAAGAAGGAGGAGGAGGAGGAGGAGGAGGAGGAGGAGGAGGAGGAGGAGGAGGAGAAGAAGAAGAAGAAGAAGAAGAAGAAAAAGAAGAAGAAGAAGAAGAAGGTGCTCCTGCAACAATGTGCACCTGCAACATTATTATTAACAGTATGACTAAATTAATATGTGCCTGAACAAAAATTGCCACAGGTAGAATTATCCAAAGGGGCGAGACAAAGAGATAGTACAAGGATTATGCCACTTATCTTGCCTGAAGCTAACCCCTGTCCAATCCTTGACATTGTTTATGGTCCCCAGGTACTGTCAAAAGTAATCCCTGAGAGGCTGGAGAGATAGTACAACAGATAGGGCACTTGTCTTGCATACAGCAGACCCAGGTTTAATCCTTTGTACCCCACATGGTGCCCCTAACCAGGGGTGATTTCTGAGCTTAGAACCTGGAGTAAACCCTGAGCATGGCCAGGTGTGTCCCACCTCCCCAAAAAGAGTGATCCCTGAGCACAAAGACAGGAGTAAGCCTCAGTACTGTAGGGTGTAGCAAAAAAATAAATAAATAAATAGTAATAATAGTAATAACAATAATAAAATTTTAAAAGGACAGGAGGGACTCAGGTCCCTCCCTAAATAACCAAGATGAAATGACAGTAGGATAAAGAAAAGCAAAAGTGCTTTCCACTTTCTTCCTGGAGGTACAGCCACCCAAAGCCACACTTCCCAACACAGGTATGACCCAGCTCTACAACTAATTCCAAAAACAATGACAAGCAGCTGAATCTTCCCAGGTGGGACCAGTGTAGGGGCTGAAAACCAGTGTATTCTAGGAATGAAAGTGGGTAGATTGCCCCCCCACACCTCTTTTTTCCTGCCACTGCAAAACTCCAGAGACACCTTGCCCGTACTTGCCACCTTGCAAGCAGATAAACGGCCTAGCTCCACAACATGATGCCATACTTAGCTGGCAGGGGAGATACCATGATCACGAAGGTGGTTTTCCCAGGGCGAGGCCTATCCATTGCACTCCGGATGTGCTGACCAATTTCCCCAAATGTGGGAAACTCAACTGCATAATATGTGGTAGCAGGGGACTGCATTAGAGCTCTCCCCTGAGTAAGGGGGAAAAAAAAACCATGATGCCACCAAATCTTCCCAGGTAGACTGGCGGGCTGTAGACTCTGAGGCCTTCTCTGTGGGTGGGCAGATTCCCCTTTCTGCCTGAAGACACAGCAACCTTCAGCCACACCTGACACCCTCCAACCTAGAAGCCACCC
This sequence comes from Cryptotis parvus, assembly GCA_021461705.1. Classification (NCBI taxonomy): domain Eukaryota; kingdom Metazoa; phylum Chordata; class Mammalia; order Eulipotyphla; family Soricidae; genus Cryptotis; species Cryptotis parvus. The sequence continues at coordinate 8,144 of JAJIBD010008487.1, read as the reverse complement.
AGCTCCAGAACTGAACTTCATCAAACAACCAAGCCACAAATTGTCCCAAATCTGTAGGCTCCTGGATTGCACGGCTGCGTAAGTAGCCCCGCGACACTTCCAAACTTTATAGTGCTGCTAGCCCAGAAGGATCACCGCAAACCTGATAGAAAAGTTGCATAAAAGACCACCAAGCTCAAGGAGCTGAAACAATAACACAGACGGCTCAACTAGTCCTAACTGGCACAGTAAATCATCACACAATGACTTTAGTAACACAACTGAGAGATATAACAATTATCACAAATTGATTCATATTGATCTAGACACTAGACACTAGACATCTCATTGTTCATCGATTTCCTTGAGCAGGCGCCAGTGACATTTCCATTTGACCCTGTCACGTGCTAAGTTTTGATAATTGCATTTGCCCTGGTGTTGTTACAAATGAAATGAAGTAAATTTGTTTGTGCCTGAAGGGGCGGCTGGCTAGGGAGGTAGAGAGGAAACTGGGGACATTGGTGGAGGGAAGGGCACAGTGGCGGTGGGATTGGTGTTGGAATATTTAATACCTAAAACAAACTGTATTATAAACAACTTGGTAAATCGCCATGTTATGATAAGAAAAAAATTTTTTTTAAAATGAAAAAATATCAAAAGTGCTCAAAAAAGGGCCAGGGATATAACTCAGCAATAAAGCCTTAGATATGTGAGGTCCTAGGTTTGATTCCCTGGCCCCTGACAGCAGCAGGCACACACACACACACACACACACACACACACACACACACACACACACACCTTTTATAAATAACAAACACAGGGGCTGGAGTGATAGCACAGCAGGTAGGGTGTTTGCCTTGCACGTGGTCAACGTGGGTTCAATCCCTGGCATTCCATATGGTCCCCAAACACTGCCAGGAGTAATTCCTGAGTGCAGAGTCAGGAGTAACCCCTAGCATTGCTTTGCATGTAGACAGACAGACAGACAGACAGACAGATAACACAGCAGAGCATCTGTGACACTGGTGGCTTTGATAGCAATTGAATTCTAACTGTCCTGCAGAAGAGCAAAGCAGATAAACTTTCCAGCTGGCTTTTTATTCCTGAAGGAAGAAGGGCTGCCCACTAGGCAAACTCTGCTGTTAAGATGCTAATCAGCAAAAAGGGCCAGACTGACACACTTTAGCTGGAAGGAAAAAGCCAGGCTGGGTGAATCAACCCACCTTCAAGTGTAACAAACCAGAATCTAGATCTGGTATGGGAGAGGCTGGAAAGGAACGTCCACTGCCTGGAAGAGGACAGGAAGTCCCAACCTCCTTTTGGAACTGGTTGGCTTCTGGGAGAGCCTTAGTCTATCAGGTCTATGCTTCCTGCTGCGCCTCATCTGCATGATACAACACAGGGTTATGGTGATGAGATAGACTTGCTGGCCCTGCCTGGCCCCTGCCCTGCCCTGCCCTGCCCTTCACTGCCCTGCCCTTGGCAAAAAGACAGTCCTTCTGGGAAGAGTCTGACCCCACTGGATACCACCCCACCACCACTTTACATTCCTCCTGAGGCTGCCAGGAGGATCCCTGAGTGAGAAGCCAGAGGATGTGGCCTAAACATTTCTGACCCACCCCCAAACAATCCAGATTCTCTATGCTGTGAAGAAAGGCTGGGTAGAGGCTCGCCACACATACTCCAGCAATGCAGAATGGAGAGAAATTGAGATAAGGTGAGCTGAATTAGTGTGAGGAGGTATGAGATGGGGGGGGGATATAAAAGAACAGAATAGGAAAAGCGTCTAGAACAAGGGGAGAGTGGGGGTGGAGCAGAGACTTTTATAAAGAGATGGAATCACATCTATTTTGATTGGTGAGGTTTACTCTGCCATGGGTTAATATGGAGATGTCACGAAGGCTAGCACTGGTGGCTTCCCTTGTGCTCCTGATGATACATGTGCTGATCTGTTATGTAAGCAAAGGACAGTATGATGTAATGGCACTTTAAGACCATAGAAACAGACCTTTGCAGTGGCTCAGTCTTATAAAAAAAAAGTATCATTAGCACATAAGGGTGACTGTATAGCATCCTTCATAGGCAGGCAAATCAAGTAGGAGAAGGCTGAATGAGTCTTCCTCACAACAGAAACCAGCCTGTGGCGTGGTGGGAATTGACGAAGAGCAGTTGGACAGCCCCAGACTTCCTGAGAGCTATTGACCAAGAATTTTTAGGGGCTGATGAGGTTGCTTGATCTGCCACCTCCTGAAGGCTGTTGGGGCTTATTGAAAGGAAAATCCTGGCATTTAAGAAAGAGGTATTGAGGCCGGAGTGATAGTCCAGCGGGTAGGGTGTTTCCCTTACATGCAGTCGGCCTGTGCCGGCACAGGTTCAATCCCGGCATCCCATGTGTTCCCCGAGCACCACCAGGAGTAATTCCTGAGTGCAGATCCAGGAAAAACCCCTGAGCATTGCCGGGTGTGACCCCCCAAAAAAGGAAGAGGTATCAGACTGAAGTGATAGTATAGCGGCCTTGGAAGCGGCAGACCCAGGCTCGATCCCCAGCATCCCATATGGTCCTCCAAGCCCACTGGGAGTAATTCCTGAGTGTAGAGCAGGAGTACCCCTGAGCCAGAGAGAGAGTGGTATCACAGACAGAGCTCTCTACACCTTTCACCAGCCTCCCATATAACCTATTTACATCAGCATCTCAGATGTTCAAAATGTAGATTCCAGAAGGTTGGCTACTCAGATGATCTGTAAACAACACTTGCTTGATTCCTATACAAGAAAGTACATCCTGAAGAGTTGAGAAATTTGTGCACGGTCACAGAGTTAATACCTTCCAGCCTAGAGTCCAGGTTTCCTGACTCCAAGTCAGGACCTCCTCAAAAGCAGGAATCAGAAAACCTGTCCAGATATAGAATGACTGCAATTATTTGTATGACATAAATATATATACACATACATATTATGATACCAATATCCAAGATCAGGCAAAACATGGATCAGGAGGTCTTGTCAAAAGTGGAAATTACCACAAACTTATAGGAGTCAGAGGTTAGGTGAGACAAAGAAGGGAACAGTGTGCTAATAACTGTCGAAACTGCTGATACCAACCTAGAACTGAGCATTAAATACAGGCAAAAAGATACACATGATAACCTCTAAGTGTATGTATTACAATTCACATATGTAAGAAAAGGAAGAGAGAACTAGAGAGAGAAAGAGAAAGACAGAAAAGAGATAAAGAATCTGCCATAGAGGAAGGCTAGGGGAGGGGGAGGGAATCAGGGACATTGGTGGTGGGAAATGGGCACTGGTGGAGGGATGGGTGCTGGAACACCGTATGACCGAAACCCAAACATGAACATCTTTGTAATTATGTATCTCACCGTGGTATAATAAAATATTTTAAAAAAATAAATAAATAAGGCAAATTTGAAAAAAACATCTATAAAGGGCTAGAAAAGAGTTCAGACTTTGCTGGCCATATATTTTGCTGCAATGATTTAGCTCTGCTTCTATAGCTTGAAAGAATTAAGAAGCAATACACAAAGAGACTTAAGGATAAACTCTAAATACCGCAGGGCTAGCCACAGTAAATAAGAGGCAGAGAGATGCAGAGACAGAGAGAGAGACAGAGAGAGAAAGAGAGGAAAACTGGGGTACCTGCTATTAGGCAGCGGGGGTGGGCAGGAGGGGGGGGTACGGTGGTGGAAATGGGGCACTGGTGGAGGGATGGGTGCGGTATACTGTATACCAAGAACCAATTATGATCACCTTTGTATGTATGTTTCACTGTGGTATAATAAAAAAAAAAAAAAGAATTAAGAAGCAATATATGAATCAATGAGAGGGCCTATCATTCCCATTGGAACTAAGCAAGGTTTGGTCATTTCTTGATTCCTTGTCATATTCCATAACCAATCACTCTGTGGCTATTCTTTCATTGCATTATCAACAATATTATAAGATTAACAGTACCCCCATAATTCCACCGATAAAAAATTAATTTTGAATTGATAGAAAACTGGTACGAATTCTGGAAAAGAGCTATGTCTATGCTTGATGTTTACTTCAACTCCAGAGCCTTATCTAGTCAACAATGATAGACCACTGCGCCTCCCAGGTCATCAAATCCTTTGGTGTTGGGAGTTTACTAAAGTACCTTTGGAGTCTGCTCCTGTCTGGAACATTCCAAGTGTTCATAAGCCATTGCAGTTTGCCTGAGATGGAAAGGATTTCCTCAGTGAAGGATCTTCCATGTTAATTTCAGATAAACCAGGATAGTTGGTCACTCTGCCATCAGCCAGAGTGGTGTACAATTGGGGACCTAATCAAAAGAACAAAGGAGACCTTTGAGGCTACCTGAAGGAGCCCTCCCCCTGAGTAGGGCTGAACTCCAGAGAGCACTATCAGGCAGGTCCAAGAAGGCAGGCAGGCTGCCAGAAAAGAGGATAATGAAGGTGAGCGATTCTTGAGGTGTCAAGAAGTCATATTTACATTTGCAGCCATTCCCCACCATTCCCTCCCTGAGGCTCACTGAGTCTTCTAGGGTCCTCTGGGATGGCTGGGAAGGAGGGGGAGAGGGTATCTGCACATTGGTATTTGCATTGTCCACACACCACAATCAGCCAAATAGGGGAGGAAACTTATGAGGAAGGCCTATTGGGATTTTAGTATGTGCTTGATATACACAGGGGCCTCCTACCTCCTTTATATGAGTCAGATTCTTCTTTCTTTCTTCATTTTATATTTTATAGGGGGCCACTCCTGCCTATGCTTAGAGAAGGCAGAGAAGGGCATTCCTGGCCATGTTGTTCCTGACCATTCCTGGTCCAGTAGTGCTCAGAGGTCACCAGATAATTCCTGGCCATATGCAGGGGCCACCGGGGCAGTACTAGTGAGGGAAGGACTAGGCATTCAGTGCCAGAGATTCACGTGTTATTGTGGTGGGTTGCTGCAGGGCTCAGGGGCTACACCCAGTGGTGCTCAGAGGCTAAGTAGTGCTGGGTAGGGATGGAGCCCTCAAGCCTCACCCACGCAAGGTACATGCTCTACTGCCAGAGCCTCATCCTCACCTACAATGTTCCCATTTAAAATGTTCCAGTCCGTGTGGTGTTGGAATGAGCTATACATGGAAAGTATAATTAACAGGATTACAAAACCCAGTACCTCAATAAAAATGGTAGAAAGTAAATAAATAGAAATAAAATTAAAAATTAGGAAACTTTTAAAGTTTCCCAATCCAGTCAACTTCCTCCAGTGATGATTTCTCCCCCTCTCTCTTTCCCCCAATCTTTGCTCTCTTTTGCTTCCTAATCACTCTTTATATCCTTTCCATAGACTCTTATTCTCATCAGCACTGAACTAACAGTTGGGCTTGTCCATCTGCGGGCTAGACCCGAGCCAGTGCCCACCTCACCTGTTCAACACCTTTTCCCTGATGCCTGGAAAGACTGTCCAAAAAAGACCCTTAATAAGTGTCTCTTGAAAGGAAAATGTGTTAGTCCAAGAGAGAGAGAAGGGCAGTTCCCAACAAACTTTTAAAACAGTTTATGCTAGCGGGAATCACTGGGAATCTGTCAGATGGAGTCAGGGGTCGGCCCTTCCCCCCTCCATTTTGTCGAGCCTGGTGGCCCCGCCCAGGAGCTGCCCTGGGACCACCAGCCATAGCATGAAGAGCCTCACAAGCAGCTGGGGAAGCTGGATCTCGGCTCCCCGGGCCCAGCTGACCATGGGGCCCCCGGGAGGACAGATGGGTTTTGGGAGGGCCCATCACCTCTAGGGTGTCCCGAAGCAGCCGGATGAGACTCCGCCCACCACACTAGCCACCACCTTCACTGTCCGGATGCTGGGATACTACCTCACGACCAGATTAACAGAGCAAAACCAGTTTGAGCCCAGGTCGGGCAGGCCGCTTGCGCCCACACAGTCCATTAAAATAGTGGAAACAGTAATGTCCTTTAATGCACTGCATTCCACGATGTGCAGGAAAGTTTAGCGGGAGGGAGAGATAGAGAGGAGAGAAATGACATACAGAACCCGCCAAGTAGTTGAGGTGTGGGATGGGGAGGGAGGTGGGGACATTGGTGATGGGAGATGGGTTTGGGTGGAGGGATGGGTGTTGGAACACTGTAGAACCAAAACTCTACATGAGCATCTTTCAATTGTATGTCTAAAATGGTGTAATAAAATTGGGGGGGATAAATTAATTTTAAAATAAATAAATAAATAAATAAATAAATAAAACAGTTCATGCTTCCGGGCTGGAGTGACAGTACAGTCGCCAGGGAGCTTGCCTTGTCTGCAGCCAACCTGGCTTCAATCCCAAGCACCCAATACCGCCCCTGAGCACCTCTGATATAGGCAAGCAGACAGGGAAGGGCCCCCCATGGCAACTTTCCAGGAATAAAACGACTAGCCCTAAGGCTGATCAGACCAGCCTTTTGGAATCAGGAACCAAGACCTGATAATACCTCTATGACAACAGATCTTGAAGAAGCTGAATCAACCTTCTCTGCTCAGCCTTTAATCCAATTAACCCTCAATGGCCCAGTCTACAGAAGACACCAAAACATTCCAGGACAAAGAAGCTCCAGCATGTACAGAGGTTTTCAAAGGAGTTTTCAAAGAAGACCACTCTACCCCCCTTGGCAACTACCCTAGCAATGGACTCTTACCTAGGCAGAAGCCCCATGTGGGAGCAGCTTGTGGGGGAAGCCTATAAATGCCACCTTGAACAAAGGGAAGGATGCACATATGCTGCCCGAGCCCATGTGGCCGAGCACATGTGTCACTTGAGTACATGTGGCACCCACATCGCGCTTCTTGAGATGTGTGTTCTGTCTCCTCCTTTCCCTTCCTAAAAACCTCCAAATAAAATCTGTTTTACTTCACTGCTGAAATTCTTTTCCACGAGGAAGAAAAATGACCTAAAAAGTCCTGGGTAAGGCCTAGGTGTAACTTTGCTTTCCTGCAAAGAGCAATTCCTTGCTCCAGCCTGAGTTCAAGACTCCCAGAGAACTCTCAGGTGGTGGGGACCAACTCCTGTGCCTAGAGAACAAGCAGACACACAGTGGCTTGACAGACACTGGAAGGACTCTGGCCCACGCCATGCAGGACTCATCTCAGACTCTATCAGGCCTAGGCTTCCCTTGCGGGTCCTGGGGCAACAGAGATGGATCAGGAGAAAGTGATCATTCTCTCTCCTTCCAGTCTCATGTAAGCCACCTATGGGTGCCCACCCATGACACCACCAGCAGTAATCTCTGAGTACAGAGCCAGGAATCTGCACCCAGTAAGCCCTGAGCACTTAAGTTTGAAAATTAATTCTGTTATTTTTTTTTCTTTTGCTGGGTTTCCCCCCCACCAAAAAAAGGAAAAGAAAAAAAGAAAGAAACCTTTGATGAGCCAGAAGATAGTATAGCAGGTAGAGCGCTTGCCTTGCACACATCCAACCCAGGTGTGCTCCTCAACACCCCATATGGTCCCCAAGCATCACTAGGAGTTATTCCTAAGTGCCAGGAGTAAGCCTTGTGCATAGCCAGGTATGAACCAGAGACCCCACCCCCAAAAAAATATATATTGAATATTTCATCTTGGTCTTATTTTGTTTGCTTTGGTGTTTGTAAGTGTATGCACAATCATGCAGTAGGATGCTCAGAAGAGCACACTTTTGATTGTTCTCTCCAACGGGTTGTACAGTACTTTTTTAATTCCTGACATATTATGGCTGGAGTCAGAAAGATAATTCAAGGGTTAAGACACTTGCCTTAGACCAGCGGGAGGGGATTTGCCTTGCACGCAGCCAACCCAGGTTCAATTCCCCAGCATCTCATATGGTCCCCTGAGCACTGCCATGAGTAATTCCTGAGCTCAGAGCCAGGAGTAACCCCTGAGTGTTTCTGTGTGAGACCCAAAAAGAAAAAAAAAAAAAAGGCACTTGCCTAAACGCAGCTGACCCCAGTCAGTACCCCTGGCCTCGATGTTCAAACCTCCAGGAGTGATTCCTGAGCACCTCTAGTGTAGCCCCCCAAAAAAACTGGAAAAAGAAAGTTGCCAGTGGGGATGGAGACATAGTTCAACAGGATGGGGTGAATGCTTTGCATGTAGGAGATATAGAAACCACTGGGAATGCCCCCAGCACCTAGCCCCAAGAAGCCTCTGAGCACCAA